>JABCMJ010013867.1:0-33107 GCA_014822125.1 Arbutus unedo | reverse complement strand
TTTTTTTACTAGACATTCGAGGATTGATCAGGATATCACAGTGGTACTTAGCTTTCGTTTGTTGCTGATTTGTGAATGAAACCCTGCAATGCTTTGGTTATGAAGTCCACTTTGGGGTTGGAAGCTTCTGGAACGGAGAGGACCATTTACTAGTTAGACATCCCATAAGAGAAATTTCTAAATACAAGGTGGTGTGGATACTAGATTTTCACGCGTCTATCAGGGTCTTCGTGGGAGGACGGCCCATCCCGTGTCCTTATGGCTAGATGACGATGGGCCCATGTGACATTTATCATCTTTGTTTATCGTTATTTATCTTTATTTAGTAGTTAGAATTTATCTATTTTGGTAGAGAGGCTGATCTCATTAGGTTGTGTTTATCTTTTTTTGTTATCTTTTGTGGCCTATTTATAGGACCTTTTTGCAAGATGTTTATTTCATTGAATGAATAAAAGTTTTCTTAGTTCTTTGGATTAGTATGGATTCTAGTTCATCCCTAGGTGTGGATTCCTAGGGTTCATATTCCGTTTCTACATCAATTTGGTATCAGAGCAATACTTGATTTTTACTACACTTTATCAATTATGGAGTCAAAGGTGCAAAGAAATCGTTAATATTCATAAACAACAACACAATCGACTTGTTGTCAACATCTCAAATCTGCCAAGCCATGAAGGGTTCCCAGTTTACTCTTCAAACACGTCGGTGCATCACAACAGAAGGATTCATCAAACAAAAGGGCAACGCATGAAGGCTATTGTCCTTTCTCGTGCATTCATCAAAGACCCCTCTGACTTACCGGTCCAGTCATAACAGTTCCCTTCCCCAAACCCTATAAATCAACGTACACAAAAAAACAAACAAAAACAAAAATAAAAAATAAAACAGCCTACAACACCACCAAAGAGCCCACCAACTACAGCGAGACTCCTATCAACTTCTATCCCCAGCACACCAAAACATTTAAGCCCAGAACCCTATACAGCCGAATTTCTATCCCTAGCCCACCAAGAAATTCAAGCCCTAAATGCTGTACAGCCTTCATCGATCAAGAACCTCTCACCATCGACTGCCTACCACCGTTGCCACCATTGCCGGCCGCCACCAATACCGCCGACCGGCAGCCAATATCGCCGCCGTCCACGACCATCGCCGATTGTTCACCATCAACCGCCACCATCGTTGTATCTCTCTGGCTCTCGCTCTCTTTTTGGCTCGTCTCTCTCTCTCTCTCTCTCTCTCTGGCTCACCCTCTCTCTCTGGCTCTCCCTACTCTCTCTATGGCTCACTCAACCACACCCTTTTCCACTGCCGCCATCCACCTTCCCGCCATCATTGTTTCCGGCAGCTTCACCAGCACGCATCACCGCTACCAAGCTCAGATTCAGGCTCGTCATTTTGCCTAGCTTTAGAGTCACATCAGCTTCCAGTTAGCCACATCAGTCACATTCAGATCAGCAACGTTATAGTTCACGCCTTGCAACGATCAATCCAATTCCAGTGCGGTTCTTTCCGGGTTCAACTCAGCTCATTCAGGTGCTTCTCACCTTTTTGGTATTTTTTCAGATTATTTAAAATAGCTTCAATGGTATTTTGTGCTTAGGCCCCCATACCACATATTACAACTACCTATATTGTGCTACCATCCTTCCCTCCCCCACGATATGTTCTATACCATATCCCCTTATTTACCGGAACCTCTTTCTCCTACCTACCCTCGATATTAACTCAAGAGCTTTGTTTGATCGGTGGCAGTTCGTCTCACATAGTATTTGATCACGTTAAGCGCTATGAATACTTGTATTACAAGCTTGAAATTTCTCTGTGCATATGCCCATGTCACCTGCTCCTTTAGTCCTTACCTATAGTGCATGTATCTCCATAGTGGTAAAACTGTCTCGGACTCCTCTCAGTCCTCTTCCAGTATGGACCCTGGGTCCATGGAGGGTCTTACCAAACTCATCACCGATTTGTCCACTAAGGTGGACGAGTCCAATACCTTGACCAACATTTGACTAGTCACATTAGAGGAGTCCCTCCAATGCTTGTCGGACCTCCATGTACACGTTGGTCCCAACATTGAGGTTGAACGAGTTCCCTGCGTTAACCATCGTATGGTCGAAACCCCGGTCCACTTCCCCATCTTGACAATCACTATCAACACCCCATGCCTGTTCGTGAACCTCTCGAACAAAGGGATGTTTGGGACCACGATGAACGCACCATGCGGAACATTCGAGTTGATGCCCCTACTTCTTGATGGTCATTTGGACCCTACATCTTTCGCTGATTGGTTGTCGGAAGTGGACCACTTCTTTGAGTGGCACAATTTGTCTGATGACAAGAAAGTCCGCTTTGCCAAAATGAAGCTCATTGGTAGGGCTAAACTATTTTGACAAACTACTGAACAAATTTTGAGCCAGCGTCGCCAATCTGCCATCATTGATTGGGGAGATGAAGGAAAAACTCAAAGAGAAGTAATTACCATTGTCTTATCAAGGTAATCTTCTCGACCAATGGAATAGATTACAACAAGGGTCCAACCCCGCCACTGAGTATGTAGCACAATTTGAAGAGTATTTATGCGCTGTAATGTCACAGAGGATGAGTGCGTGACTTTGAGTCGATTTCGTGGCTTAATGATGACCTTCGTCACAAGCTAATCCTTCGGGAAGTTACTACCTTAGATCAAGCTTATACTCTCGTTCACAATTATGAAATGGTCAAGGCTCAACTCCCCAAATGTACTTCCCATAGTCTTCCCTAACCCTGGTGTACAAGACCTCCATCTAATCATGACTTGAGCAAACAAAGCCCGAATCCCATACATCGGGACGAGAAAAGTAGAGTGCCAACTTCTAATGGTTCTCGTTCGAACCCGAACATCGAGTGTTTCAAATGTCACAATTTGGGTCACCCTGCCTTTAAGTGTCCCCATCGGGCACCTCTCCTTGAAGAAGACTCTCCAGAGAGAGCTGACTATATGACCTTTTCGAACAAGTCTATGACCCCACTTTTGATGACATCCAAGACCTAGGGATGGAGAACGGGATAGATGACCTCACAGGCAATCTAGATTCGCCTACGATGGGCATTGTTTGGTGTGCTCTTACACAATCAACCAATAGTGAGGATTGGTGCCGAACCACGATTTTCCACACTTACATCAATTACGGAGACAAGGTTTGTAAAATCATCATGGATAACGGCAGTTGTATCAATGTTGTCTCTGATCGTACCGTCACCCAACTTGGATTGAAACTTGTTTCCCACCCCAATCCGTACAAAGTTTCGTGGGTTAATAATCCTTCAATCAATGTGAAAGAAAGGTGCCTTGTTCCCATTCAATTCTTGTCCTATAAGGACAACATTTGGTGCGATGTCATGCCCATGGATGTGGGTCATGTTATCGTAGGACGACCTTGGCTTTATGATCTTGATGTCACATTGTATGGTCGTACCAATTCGTGTTGTTTTGAGTTTAATGGCCAAACAATTCGCTTTAAACCCTAAAGGCCCAAGCCCGTCACTAGTAGCACCAAACCCGGGTCTGCCTTAAGGAAGGAGTTGCACCTCTTGGGAGCGAAAGCCTTCGAAAGAGAAGTATGCAATGAACCTCTCATCTTTCTTGTCATATCTTGAGAGGTTATGCCCGTCCATTTCCAAACCCACCCAATAGATGTCATCTCTATTCTTTCTGAATTTCAGAATGTCTTTCCCGATCACCTGCCAAACCACTTACCACCTTTACGTGATATTCAACATGTGATGGACTTGGTACCAGGCGCTTCTCTCCCTAACCTTCCACACTATCGCATGAATCCCACTGAATGTGCTGAACTTCAGCGACAAGTAACTGACCTACTCCGAAAGGGGTTTGTCTAGGAAAGTACAAGTCCTTGTGCGGTGCCAACCTTGTTAACCCCCCAAAAAGATGGTTCTGGCGAATGTGCGTTGACAGTCGAGCAATTAATAAGATTACTGTCAAGTATTGTTTCCCCATCCCACGATTGGATGACATTTTGGATATGATGGCGGGAGCTACTATTTTCTCCAAAATGGACATAAAAAGTGGTTACCACAAAATCCTAATTTGTGCGGGAGACGAGTGGAAAACGGCATTTAAAACCAAGGATGGTCTTTGTGATTGGCTTGTTATGCCTTTTGGGCTGTCCAATGCCCCGAGTACTTTTATGCAAGTGTCCTCTGCCCGTTTATGGGTAAATTTTTGGTCGTCTACTTCGATGACATACTCATATACAGTGCTTCTGAAGAGCAACATGCCTCTCATCTACACCAAGTGTGTACTGCTTTGCAAACAATCAAGCTGTATGCCAACCTGAAAAAGTGCTTGTTCTTTGTCTACAAGTTTATATACCTCGGATACGTGGTCTCATCTGTGGGCATCTCTGTCGAGCTCGAAAAGATCAAAGCAATCGTCAACTGGCCTGAACTTCGCACACTCTATGATGCTTAGAGTTTCCATAGCCTTGCCACTTTTTATCGGCGCTTCATTAAGGGGTTTAGCACAATTATGTCCCGATTTCCTGAAGAAAGGTGACTTTGTCTGGACCCATGCTGCTTCTTGAGCCTTCCAAGATATCAAGATCTGCATGATTGACGCTCCAGTCACGCATCTCCCGAATTTCTTGAAACCTTTTCAAGTCGATTGCGATGCCTCAGGCGTTGGCATCGTTGGTGTCCTTAGCCAAGAGTGTCATCCCATAGTTTTTTTTAGCGAAAAGCTCAACACAGCTAAACAACGCTGTTCAACTTATGAAAAGATCACCTGCCCAGTTTGCTTACAATAGTTCTATGAATCGATCCATTGCTTTGAGTCATTTTGAGGTCGTGCATGGCGATAAACCTTGCAAACCTATTGACCTCTTTCCCATGAGCCATCAAGGGCGCATCTCCGAGTTGGCAAAAGCATTTGCTCTCCACATCCATGACTTGCATACCACCATTAGCCAGTGCATCTAGGCAAGTAATGATAATTATAAGTTGCATGTTGATTTACGCCAATGACACACGGAATTTCAGGTTGGTGATTATGTTATGATTCACGTTCACCCTTAGCGAGTCCCATCAACCAATGCTCGAAAGTTGCAATCTCGTAGTGCAGTCCTTTCAAAGTTCTTAAACGCATTGGCACAAATGCTTATGTTTTGGACTTCCCACCCGACTATGGCATTAGCTCCACTTTTAATATCGAGGATGTGGTTGCATATCACGCTCCTATTTATATCCCTTCCAACCCATTTGTTGATTCTCCCATTCTCCCAGATTCCCCTCATATTCTTGCCCCGACTTTCTTTCCTATTCTCCTGGCACAACACGATACTATTGATGCTATTTTAGATGATCAGATTGTGTCTACCAGGGATGGCGGAGTCCAGCGTTTTCAAGTGTGCTGGTCCAATCGGCTTGCATCAGATTCTACTTGGATTACTGCCAAGGAGTTACAATAGTTGGCACCAGATTTACTCTAGTACTATAGGAGTGGCACAGGATCACACTCGAAGGCGCCGAGTTTCGCTCACCCCAAGAGAGTTGGTGTGGACACCAGATTCTCACACGTCTATCAGCGTCGTCCTTATGGCTAGATGATGATGGGCCCATGTGACATTTATCATCTTGATTTATCGTTATTTATCTTTATTTAGTAGTTAGGATTTATCTATTTTGGTAGAAAGGCTTATCTCATTCGGTTGTGTTTTATCTTTTTGTTGTTATCTCTTGTGGCCTATTTATAGGACCTTTTCACAAGATGTTTATTTGATTGAATGAATAAAAGTTTTCTTAGTTTGTTGAATTAGTGCGGATTCTAGTTCATCCCTAGTTGCGAATTCCTAGGGTTCATATTCCGCTTCTACATCACGAGGCAAGGGTGATTTGTAGAAAAAACGAGGTCAACAAATTATTTATTAAAAATCCAGATCAGTATTGAAAAAATGTTGTGTGTTTGGTGCAGAAAAAGGGAAACGGAGAAGTGAGAACAAAAGGAGGGTAATCATTACAAAAGACCAGCAATATGTATACAGTTCAAATGGAATGTGAAATTACTAACTGAAGTGCTATATGAATAGTTTGATCCGACCCGCAAGCCATTGGTTGCAAGACTAAGATTCTTATCCTCGCCAACAGTTTGCTAATTGAAAAGAATGCTTTGTTTTATGAAAAGATCATCATACATCATACATGTAACTGCCCCCACTATTTTTAAGATAAATTTGGAAATTAAATAAATTATAGTAGGTGTGATTGGCTTTCTCAACTAAGCCAGGTTTGTGCTTAACTGTTAGCCATTTTATCTTTGGCAAACACATTTCTACTGGTGCTGTTAAAAACAGCGGAGGCACCATTCAATAAGCAGCCTCAGACCAACTAAAATAAGCAGGGATGCCATATTATTGTGTCTGCATTGCGGTGCAAAGTTTTTAATTTTCTCAAGATACATCTTGTGGTGATTAATTTTCCTTGCTCTACTCAGACTTTGATATGGTTGATTTACTTCTATTATTTCCCTGTATTTTTTCGTGTCCGAGTTTCAAAGCATTTGTGCCACTCCGTGAGTAGCAAGTCTAACTGCTCGCTTAAACAGATTCTAGTCCTACTCATTAACTGTCATTCTGGGTGTTGCATGGTTACTAAGATATGTTTATATGGTTTTACTAAGCCAAGTTTGAAACATTTACTTGGCTGCACGACTAAATGTTCTCTTATTGTGAAATGCAATCTGGTATGGAGGTTATTCAAATAGTCAGGGATATCTATGTATGATATGACAGCTTCAACTTGGCTACACATTATAGCGTACACGTTTGCATATTTGCAATGGAGTGTGCTAGAGTTTAGTTGTATAAAAGCATTATTCCTCTTGTTTTGTGGAAAATTTAACCAAGTTTTGATTAATGTGGACCAGTGAGGGAGTGCTTTTGGAAATACATCTCTTCCAAATGTGATAATTTTATGCAATACAGTAAATTCACATATAAGGTCTCTGTTAAAATTTTAGAGATCCAAAATTGCGGCCTACATTTGCTGAGATAATGGCTGCTTTGAAGCCCCTGCAAAAGACCGTAACCTCAGCTCAAGTGCCCAGACCCAGTGGGCCAATAAGCAACAGCCAGAAGGCCACCCATCACACGCCTTAGAGATCAATTTGGCCTCGATGAAGAAGCACTCGACTCCTGGAATACCTAACTGTGGAATCCCGATGTAAGAGAAGAGACCAAGGTTCCTGACCAACATATATATAAAGATCTACACTCCGGAGTTGAGATAATTGTAATTTTTTTTTTTTCTCTTTCCCACAATTGTATTCTGTATTCTTGGCTTGGTTGTGCAGCCGTCCTCAAAATCATACGTGCTTCTGCAAAAGCTTGTTTGAACTTGTTGTAATTAAGGTTTTTTTTTTTTTTTTTTTTTAAATTTAAATCCCCTAGTCTCTGGAAGCTGAAGTGTGCATTGAAGTGACAAGGTGAAGTAGATTTGGGGGATGAAGGGGACTTGTTCTAGTGGTGTAAATTCGGGTGTAGATTCTGCCACCTTTTTGCTTATTGTAATTATATTTGGGAATCACAATCGTCTGTTATGACCCAGCTGAGCTTTGAATACTCTTCTATTGTCAGCTGTGAGTAATGCGAAAAGAGAGTTTTACAGATCTTTCATTTCCCTCGTTCAGTTTTTCCTGTAGCCAAACACCCTGGGTAAAAATGAAAAGGCTTATAGGAGAACACTCGTGTTGTCCAAATAATCTGAGTTTCTGTAATATGATATGTTCTGCTGATTCAACCGAATTAACAATATCAATCATGGCGATGGGCTTTAGGTTGATTAATTTCAACGAGAAGCACTGCAATTTGAGCCTCTAAATTCTGGAAAATTGAGAAATAAAATCCTTCCTTTTGCCTTTCTCTCTCTCTCTCTCTCTCTCTCTCTCTCGGAAAGATTACCTTCTTATTTAGTTATTTTAGCCGTCCGTTGCAGGAATGTACCATTTTAACCCCTACCCAACCACGAACAAGATCATCAACAACTGCTTTGGTAGATACTTCTATTTGGATTGTAATAATTATTGAAGTATTGTCTAATTATATTTGTCTTCATTTGAAATTTTTTACATTTTTTGTTTTGTATTAATTTTTTGATAATTATTGGTTTGTCTCGACAAGAAATTAAAAAAAAGTATAAAATTATGTTAAATTTTTTTTAAAAAGTTACAGAAAAAATAAAAAATAAATCTAAAACAATGTTTTTTTTACTTGAATATATTTTTACATTTTTTAAATTTCTTTTGTTGAGACGAACTAATAAATCATAAAAAAATTATACAAAAATAAGAAATATAAAAAAATTTAGATAAAGATAAAAAAAAATTAATTTACATAAGTTGGGCCAAATAAAAATATCAAGAATGCTACACACATAACTTTTGCACATTATTAAAAAAGAAATAATTTTGTGTTGAGAAAAATTCAAATATGTTTTGAGCGATTTAAAAAATAAATAAATTTAAATTTTTCTCAACAAAAAATGATGTTCTAAGTGATGTATGTGTATGTAGCATTTTTGTAAAAATATTTTGTTTGCACAAACTTTGCAAAATAGAAATCTAGATTTCATTAAATTCGCCCGCCTCTTTCTCTTCTCTTTCCTTTAACCAAGTTGAGAAGACACCCTTGCCCTTGCGATCAGATAAAACCAATTAAATTCCCATCACACAGAAGAAAGGATAAGATGGGGACCATCTAATATTTCTACTTTATATTGTCAGTTATTAAAGATTGCTTCCACTTACGTCCCAAAAAATGGCTACCTTTTTTGTATCATCACCACCATTTCTCTCCCAACCAATTACAACAACTCGCCACTTTGCTTCTTCCTCCCATACACCTCCTCCTCCTCCTCCTCCTCCAATTCCGCCGCCTTCACAACCACCGTCTCCTCTGGTATCTCAACCGCTTCTGGTCTCATCACAAGTACAACAGCAAAAGAGTACAAAGCCGACTTCTACTAGTGCTGAATCCACAGACTGGATAGCCTCCACCTTAACCAGAAGGTTTGGGCTCGGAGCTGGGCTGGCATGGGCTACCTTCTTAGCATTTGGTGTGGTTTCTGAACAGATCAAAACCCGCCTTGAACTCTCCCAGCAAGAAACTAATACTAGGTAAGTAGATGGATGCAAATTTTATTTATAATTCATATGTCCATATCACTTTACGCCCATGTCAATGTAAAATTTAGGATTATCATTTGGTTGTTTATTTTTTTGGATATGTCAATTAAGTTAGGAGATAAAGTACTCCGTGATAATGTGTATGCGAATTGTTCTTCTTGTACCAATCAAAACATGAAATGTGTTTTTCTCTCTACAAACTAATGATTTTTCTTTACTTGTTTGGAAAAACATATACCAAATCCTATATGGTACTTTTAAGTCATGCCATATATATCTTATTTGCTAACTCAAGAATTTACAAGTTGTCTTCCCGGTATAAGAAGCTTTCATAAATGCGTTTATTGAGTAAGTTCTGTTCTCACTTTGAGATATGTTTTTGCATCCCAATTGATTGAGCACAATGTTTAAGATGGGCTTATATGCTGGTGTATGACACTTCTCGGAGGTGAATAAAATCTTAGAAATCATTGGGTAAAGTCCGAGCATCAACTAGGAACCGACTTGGGGAGCGAGCCCTATTTTGTCATCTCGTACAGTAGCCGTCTCGATAAACACCATCTTTGACTGATGCATTTCTCGAATGGCAAGTTGATTATGAGCCAACTACCTCGTGCCTACATTCCTCTGATAACCGGTATCATCATAACGGGTCTCGGATGATACCATATCAGACCAAAGGCCATCTTGGTCGAGTTTGCTGACCAACACAGGCACACTGATCAGTTCTATGATGCGTTAAATCACCCCAAGTTTGAAGACGACAAATGCAGAAGACGCACTCAATTGCATCCACCAAAACACTTAATTGATTCCTATAAATAGGGGCAAAAGATCCATCAACAAAATAGTTGATCACTTGGAGAACTTGTGCCATCTTGATTAGTAAGATATTCTTAGCCACTTTCATATACCAATCCACTGGAAGCAGTACTTTGCATACTTGCTTTCTATATTCTTATTTGCTTGGTAGAACACTTGTTCTACAAGCTAGCCCTCTCATGGTTGCTAACTTAGCCACCAAAGGGTATTCCAACCTATTGTCGGGGTGTCTCTCACTAGTTGTTCCTTTTGTAGTGGATTCTGATCAAAGCAACCGATGAAACACATTCGAGTCAACCTTCTCTCAACTCCAAAAGGACTCGTGGGGGAGTCCCATAAATCAATGCCCCACAATTGGCGACCCCAGTGGGAGCTTGAAAATCAAGATTTGCCATGGATGTCAGAGTGGCGCACATTTCCACCTAGTCTAGTAGCACTAGAGCGCGTAGGCAAGCCTAGCAACCAAAAGGAGAGACCCAACAGAGAAACAAATGGGGTTCACCAGCCTACCCCAGCCAGGGCCAACATAGCCGTGCAAGCAGAGTCTGTCAGGCTAAACAAGGCCTTACTGTCGTGTTTGGACAAACAAGACAAGGAGCTTCGCTGCCTTAGAAGAAAGGTGGACGAGGTCAAAGCAGTCTCCCGACGCGAAAAGTGGGAACACTAGAGAGGTTGGGGGCATTTTCGACGGAGAACAAATAGGATCGCTCCAAGGAGAAAGGGTGAGGGCATTCCCCCAAAAGGCACCAACGAGACGGTGAGCGGAGGCTCCATTCTCCCCATGCACGGGAGTCATAGGCTCACAAAGGAACTGGCCAAGCCAAGGCAACTAGTCGAAAGCATAAAATCTCTTACGAGTACATCGAGGACGGTGGGAGGTCTGAACCAAGAGATCCTCACAAAAAGGAGGAAGTTGGGCGAAAGACGAAAGCATACATCCGGAGTAGACCCGTGTTGATGAGTTTATCCGAGGACAAAAGGCCACAAACCCCCCCTCTCGACGCATAATAAAGGAAACTATCGCCGCGAAGTTAAAAATGCTAGCCTTTGCCCTTTATGATGGTGTCAGGGATCCCTATGACCATGTCCAAAACTACTGCCACGCCATGATCCTTTATGATCACAATGAAGCACTCATGTGACGGGTATTCCCTTTCAGTCTCGAACGTCTAGCCCTACAATGGTTCTTTAAGCTAGAGTCAGGCTCTATCAGTAGCTTTAAAAGTTGACGTCAAGCTTTACTGCTTGTTTCTTCTCGAGCAAGAAAACTCCCAAGACCATGTAGGGGTTAGTAATCATGAAAGTGACCAAAGGAGAGCCCTAGAGGGCCTAAGCTCAAAGGTATTGGAATTTCTATAATGAGGTGGAGGACCCCGTGGAAGTCTTGCCGTCAACACCTTCAAAATGGGACTTTCAATGAATTCCGAGCTTCGAAAAAAGATGACCAGGAAGAGCCTAGGGACCTTCAAGCCCTAATGAAAATGGTGATGAGTTCGCCCGACGTAGAAGACAAGCTCCTGGCCGAGGAAGAAGAGGCGAAGGAAGAAAGGAGAAGAGACTACGATCGGAGGGATTGGCGGTCAGAGACCAACGAATTCAAGAAAGGGAGAAATGACTGGGAGTCGGACCAAAGGAGGAAAGACGGGATGAAATCAAAATTCAATCTGCCGATCTCCAAAATCCTCCAAATAATCCAAAAGGAAGCCTATTTTCTAATCCTGAGGCCGATGGGAAGGGACCCCAACCGAAAGAATCAGAAGGTGCATCGCGCCTTTTACAAAGACCACGAACACTTGATCTAGAAGTGCCTTTCCCTCAAGAGATTATTGGAGGACCTCGTACAACAGGTGTTCTTGCAGCAATAAGTGGATGGCCCCCGGAAGGATGGAAAGCGGGGCAAATAGAAAGAAGAAGCCGATAGGTTTGGTTCTTAACCTCTCGGGGTGGTGACAGTCATCACGATGGTGCCAAAGCCCGGGAAGCTGGGATCGAAAGGTCTTGAGCTTCTTCTCGACCTTAGAAACTTTAGAGACAGTGCCTTCCAAGTCACCAGCTAGCTAGACCTTCTTAGAATCTTAGCCTCTAACTCAGCCTTGGTTGCCTTCATTGAAGTCGTCTCATCATCGAGCGAGGCTTTTTGGTCCTCGAGCAACCCCATCATCATAGACAACTTGTCGTCCAGGACCTTCGCCCTCTCCTCAAGGGCCTTTGCCTTGTTGCTAACATATGCCACCTCCTTTTGCGCCGCTTTAATATCCCATGAAGCCTCGGCAGTTTCATGGTGGGCCTCGATAAGGCAGTTTATGATCACAAAACCAACAGTCAAGGCCTTCAAACAAAAGAAAGCTTAGTTACAGGGATATGTTGCATAAATATATTTTTTAAAAGAATTCACAAGGATAAAACATTACTATGTAGCAATAATAGTAGAACTCATCAAACAAGAAAGGCGTCTTCATCTTATCGACCACCTCCATGTCCCTCCTCAGATGGAGTCCATCAAAAACTGCAGGGGCAATCTCGTATTGGTAAAAAACCAAGCTAGTGAGAGAAATGGGGACTCTGACAGCAAGAGAACGGATAACCCAATCATCATCCATGTTGTTAACCCGCTGAGATGCGTTAACCTGCTGAGATGGTTCAACGCGTTGACACGAGACGACCTGTTAAGATAGGTCAACCTTTTGAATGAGTTGACCTGCTTCGACGAAGAAGGAAATACCCCTTCAAATCGGGCCTTCTTGGCGAGAGGCTCCTGGTCAAAATAAAAAAAGGTGTCAGGTAAGGGGAAAAGAGAGGAAGCCTCCCCACCTGCCGAAGGGGTGTCCTCTGCAAACAAATGCTTCTCCAATCTCTCCAATTGAGAAGGCAGTCGAGCCTCAATGAGGGCAATGGAGGTTGCGTTCGGGCGGCAATTGCAGGAACAACAATCCCCTTAGTTCTGTGCCGATGTATCATTCCATTGCCGTCACCATCAGTTTGCAGCAACTTATAACCTTCTTCTCCACCGCGGATCCTCCAAAAGATGGCCAAGAGAATTCTCCATTTGTTCGGAAGAGGGAGAACAACTGACAAACTCTAGTGATGTGGGAAGATTCCTGGAAGGCTGAGCAACAGGAATAAAGTGTTCCCTCTAAGAAACCTCTCCCACCTCATTTGCTTCGGGATCGACGGCCTTCTTCACCTGCTTAGGATTGGTGGCAATGCACTCAGATAAATTGGAGGAGTCCGACAAAGAGTCTAATGACTGTGGCTCCTCGTATCGAGTAAGATCAAGCTGGAGACAGTTGAGGCTCGGATACAGATCCAAATTCTCCTCATCCTTAGAAGGAAGTCCTTCAACACAGTGAAGGTTCAGATAAAGGGGATGTAATTCAACAGTATGTGCGCAACCCGATATTAACTCCTTTGCTCAGGCAGACATGGATAGGCTAGTACTCAGGCAATGTCAACTAAAATGACTGGACTTGTACTGCCAAGCTCCGCAAGGCTGCTCGATCTGAGAAGAAACGAAGAAGTAGGCCAGTAAGAAAACATCCAAAAAATAGTAGTAAAATGGAGGGAATCTTTTCAGGATCCCCTTCAAAGTGAAAAATGCGCTCAGCTTCCTGGTCGCCAATCGGGAACTCCCATTCCCCCGACACTTCAATCAACAATGGGTCCAAACTCTTGGCCGATGGGCTTGGACCAAATTGTGCCTGCCATTTCGGGTATGGAGACTATATTTTTGTTTTGAGGGGCATGATTGAGGGAATAGTAATAACGGATGGTGGCCAACCCCAAATTAGTTTAGAGGAAGGCGTTAAGCGTGACAACTCCAGACATCACTCGATAGAAATTACCAATGCCCTGGAAATGGGTACCCCAAAAACATAGGGCCTCGCGAAGAAGGTTGTTAGTAGGGAACCTAATGCCACCCTCTACTACCGCCGTTAGGGAAAAATCGGTTGAATTACTACCAACATCAATACTCAAACTCTCGTCCTTTCCTAAAAGACGAACCCCAACATTATCAGGAATCGTGTAGATTTCCCTGAACCTATCAAAGTTATCTACTCAGAACATCCTCCTTAAAGTAGCTGACATGATAGAGTTTACAAGAAATCGAACTTACAAATGCAGAACGCAACAAATGCACATGAATAAACTCCTTGGACAGCTTAGAACAAGTAAACTGAGACTTTTGGCCTTACCCAAATTTTATTAAAGGTGTTTGAGGGGGATTCAAAAATTGGTTTTTGAAAAAATTAACAAAAAGGACACCAAGGGGCACGTCGCATTAAATGTAAAGGCATAGTCAAAAACATTTGGATGATGTAAGAGAGATAAGTCGCTAGCTCACCTCCTCAGTTGATTAGCTTATTGCCACTCAAATTAGAACCACAAACTGATCGAGCAGCAACAAGCTAAGTGCACTTGTGAAAGGTGAATAAATTTCAAAATAGTCCAGGTAAAGTTTGAGCACTAGCTAGAAATCGACCCGAGGAGTGAGCCTCATTTGTCGTTTCAGACAGTGATAAACACTATTTTCTAACAAATGCCTTTCTTGGATGGCAAGTTGATTCGGAGCCGACTACCTCGTGTCGATCGTCCTCTGACAACGGGTCTCGAATGATACCATATCAGACCAAGGGCCATCCTAGTTGGCTCTACCGACCAACACATGCACGATGATTAGTCCTATGACGCGTTAAATCAACCCACAATTGATGATGGTAAATGCAGAAAATGGACTCAAGTGCATCCACCAGAACACTGAACCGATTCTAGTAAATAGAGACAAAGATCCATCAACAAATGGGGCGATCGCTTGTAGAACTTATGTAAGGTTGATTAGTATAATATTCTTAGTTAGCTTCACATACCAAACCATCGTAAGCAGTACTTTGCAATTTTCTTTCTATATTCGTATTTGCTCGATCGAAGACTTGCTTTATGAGATGACCCTTTCATTGTTGCCGACTTAGCCATCACTGGGCATTCCGACCACTCGTCGGGATGTCTCTGACTGACTGTTCCTTTTGTATGAGACTTCTAATCACAGCAACCGGTGGAACACATTCGGGTCAGCCTTGTTTTAGCTCCAAAAAGACCCATTGAGGAATCCTATAAATCAACACCCTGCAACTTTGATCAATGGGGCGCTTTTGGGGCTGAAGGGTTTGAGGGATAAGCTGGTGAGACCGGTATTGGGTTGGGTCGAAGTGGATAATACTTTCAGATGGGAGGTGGGCTGTGCTTCTTACAAAATGGAAAAGAAGGATGATGTACATTGCTTGAACAATCTTTAACATCCTCAAACTTATAAATTATTGAGAGAGAGATTAGGCGATCGCGGATCAGTTAGCTAGCTGCTAGGATTCACCCAGAGATTCTCTTAGGCCAAGCCTTCAAATTTTGCTGAACCACTTAAGCCCATGCATCCTTAAAATTGATAGTTAATATCTGTTCTTTTAGATTGTAACTATTCGTTGTAGTTGAGTTTTCCATCTTCATGTCTTTATTATTAAAAGAACAAAGTTTATTTTACAGAGATGTGGAGAAGGAAGAAGAGGTGGTCTTGCCTAATGGCATCAGGTAAAATCTCATATTGTAGTTGAGCCCTATAACAATTTAAACTTCAAATAATATAATGGATCCAATTAATGGACCTGCCCACTGATCACAACTTAGTCACATAATCTTCTTCCGGCTCTCAATCCTCGCTCTATGCTTGCGTCCTCAATCTTCATTTTGAAAAATATTAGTGGTTAGGATGTTTTCACGCTCCCAATTAAGCATTACGTGGCTTAGGATCAAAACCTTCACGTATGGCCACCTCGTTAATTAATCAAAAAGTCTAGGAACGCATATGTTCCGGACACACCTGGACACAGATGCGTTCGGAATATATGTGTTCCTAGCATTACTCTTAGTTAATTAGGTCCTGGAGCTCAAATATACCCTACCCGGACATTCCCATCCAAACTAGTATTTGATGCTCTCCCAATAGGAACAGAATTTCATGAAGAAAATCCATTCATGTTGATATGTTGTAAGAGCATTTTTTTTAGTTTGTAAACTACATGGATGCTTTGGTTTTAAATGAAAGGACAAAGAAAGTCTTCTCTTTCCTATTTTTGTTAATGAGATTTCCGTAAAAAAAAAAGTTTGCAGTATGCATCGTTGCCCTAATATAAGTAACTGGGTAACGGAATACAAAGTATATTATAAGTAATTGGGTAATGAAATCCAAACACGATCTTTATTAGTGTGATGCCCGCCATTATAATCTCTATCTGTTAAAAAATTAGTTAAACATTGATAAAAGAATGTTGGTGGGTGGTTTTGCTTATGAGAATAGTGTGAATTATGTGTCAGGTACTATGAGCTTAGAGTTGGTGGTGGTGCGTCTCCAAGGGCAGGAGACCTAGTGGTGTTTGATCTCAAGGGGAGTGTCGAAGGAAGTAAGCAAGTGTTTGTGGATACATTTGGTGGTGAAAACAAGCCACTGGCTCTTGTAGTGGGGTCAAGGCCATTCACTAAGGGAATGTGTGAAGGGATAGATTATGTATTGAGATCCATGAAGGCAGGTGGTAGAAGAAGAGTAATAGTTCCCCCCGGTTTGGGCTTTGGGGAGGAAGGTGCAGACCTAGACCCAGATTTGCAAATTATTATTCCACCCAACGCCACCCTAGAATACATTGTTCAGGTTGACAGGGTTTCTATTGCACCGGCTTGATTTTTCTTTTCGGTTCCTTTTTCTGGTACATGAATTGGATAATTGTATTTGAGCTGCGGCTTATTGTATGATTCAAACCCTTAAACTCCTCCTATGCAAAAGATTAATGTGT
Source organism: Arbutus unedo (assembly GCA_014822125.1). Taxonomy (NCBI): domain Eukaryota; kingdom Viridiplantae; phylum Streptophyta; class Magnoliopsida; order Ericales; family Ericaceae; genus Arbutus; species Arbutus unedo. Next base: position 16,271 of record JABCMJ010013867.1, on the reverse strand, counting down.
GTGTTTCTGCCCATGTGACAGATGAATGAATGACCTTAAGCAAAGATCCCCAAACAAAACCAGACAAGGAACAACAAGCATAGAAGTAAAGCTGCCCAAGGCCTAAAGCTGCGACACGATATGTTAAATGCGGCAAACAAGACAGAACTGCAGCAGGACGCAAATCAACAAACAATGTCTAAGGGGAGATGGTCCAATTTATACATAAACCACCTATGAACCAACGGTCCTATCTGTTGGGAAAATAGATTTGACAAAAAGAGTTTTACAAACTTTGAAGCAAGATAAATTGGATTTCCCACATATTTAGGGGTAGGTTCAACATAGAAGAATGTTCACTAATGTAAGGATATCACAAACAAAAAATTACTTTTTGAGAAAATACCATTTGAACTTGATAAAATTGACATGAGTCGCACATGAGAAAATTATTAAAATCTTAGTAGGTATATAAACTTCAAATTTGCACCTTGGTTTGTGCCCCATGGGATAACCATGTTGTTTTTTTTTTTTTTTGGAGTAGGGGGTGTGTGAGCGTCCGCGAGTGCCCGCATTGTTGCCGGACTCCAAATCAAGCTTAGATCTTGGAGTTAATTGTTTTAGGCCAAATTTATTTTAAAGTATTTTATTATACGTAAAACTTATCTATTTTCTGAATCAATGTAACCTTTTATTTATACCTGTTTGCTTTCGAAAAATTGTGTAACGCTCTGATTTTAAGAAACATTAATAAAATAACAAAGTAATGGAGGGGTTGTATTTATAGGCGGTGGGAGGGATAAAGACACAGGTGATCCAATGGCAAGGAGAAATTTTGGGGAGATCAATGGTGGTGGGATGTGAAGTGAGGTCTTGCTGCTGCAAAAAGGGCAGAGGTGAGGCAGTGGATGGGATAGCCATTTTGGGGTTATGGGAGGGGAACATAGAGGTCTGGTGTGGGATGAGAGAGGGAGTGAACTGAGATTTGGGGGTGCACGTGGGGCGGTCTGGCTAAGGATTTCTACACCGGCCATCAAATCAGGCTTGGATTTTAGATTTAATTTTTTCTGGGCCAAATTTTATTTAGAGTATTTTATTTTACGTAAATCTTGTCTATTTCACAAATCAATGTAACTTTTTGTTTATATATATTTGGAATAAAGTTTGTTGATAAAAGGTACATCAAAAAGACTTTTTAAAGAAAGTCAAAACAACTCTAGGTGAACCATAGTTCGACCGTATCGTCTTCTGGAAAGATCAGTACTCGGGTTTTGTTTTGTTTTCATTCATGCTTGGCATGAAACGCCATGGGCAAAAAGGAAGATACACCATGAGTTTTGACACTCACTAAGAAAATCATACCCTATAGATTTCCCCTTTTAATATTTGGAACATCATGTTGTATAATTATGAATGAACAGTAAATTGGAAATAGGAACACGTACGTACCGAAATAAAGTGTCAAGATGTCAAGTTTTGTTTGATTAGTGGTATCATAATATTCCAGATACTATTAGAGTTCTCAATTAAATCCATTCAAGTATAACCATGTCATATCACATTCTATCATTTACTTCAAATTATAACCACGTCATATGATTCTATCTCAAAATCCCAATATGGTACTCTCATTAGATAACGTTGCCAATTGCCATGTTGACTGTGCTTCCCAACCGCAATGCCTCTAACCGCCATGTTCCCATTCATCATGTTCCCAATCACTATGTGTTTCTTGAGATGTCATATATCTCTTACTATGCCAAAATCAAAATACGTTTAATACACTTGACAACCGATAGACTGAATAAAAGACATGCTAAATTCAGATATAACACGGCGTGAACATCGTTTGGCTAAATACATGATACATCTAAAATGCATAGCTTGGCTAATTACATCACTTGGATTCATCATACCTCTGGACAAACTTTGGCTCAAGTCGCATCATGGCTCAAGATAACTAGATATATTCTCGCGGAGAATATATTCACAACGATATCCAACATTCACGGTTCCCATAAGTTTTCGAAGTCGGGCATCCACATGACACCCAAATATCAATGTTCTGAATTCATAAGTTTGCAAATTAAATTGTGCTTTCATGGCGATCATGTGATTGTTTTCATAGCATAGGCATATCTCATCATGAAAAAATAAGGTAACGAGATGTATTCATGGGTAATCAAAATGGCATGGTAAAATGGCTTGGTGTAGTATAATGTAACTAGTTTGAAACATAAAATAGAAATAACAGTCTAAGTATGTCCAAGTGTATTAGCATGGATTAAGGTTGAGTAGTCCAAATGTCATATGCATTTGAATGCGTAAAGGTTTGCTAATAGGTTCAGTACATGATCTCTAAGGTTAGTCATTAGGTTGAAGTTTAAGTTTCCTAGGCAAGAATGACTTTCAAAGGTGAAAGTCATCTGCATGAGGTATCTAGGTCCATCCGGTTGGATTTGGTGTACAGAAGGAAAAAGGAGGTCATTAGGGGAGGGTCATCTAGATGGATTGTTGATTTCTATGTAAAAATTAATTCTAGAGGTGAGTCATCCGGATAGATAAAAAGTTTATCCGGATGAATTTAAGGTTTCTAAGTGAAAGTGGATTCTAGAGGTGCAAGTCATCCGGATGGATGAAAAGTTTATCCGGATGAATTCTGAAGTCATCCGGATGGATTGAGGTTTCTAAAGTAATACTAAAAACTATAAATGATGAGTTGAGTTTTTCTAAGGCAAAATTCAAGATGGGGGGGGGGGGGGGGGGGGGGGGGTGTGGTTTCACCTGAATGGAGGTTGAAGTCGTTTGGATGGGGCGTTGTCTTCTACTTATTTTGTTGAGTTGCTTCCTCCATTGTTTCAATCCAAGCTTTTGGTAAACACTCTAAACATTAAAATTGGGTTTCAATGATAGGAAGACTTAATTCTAAATGATAATTGAGAATGAAAGGGATGGACAGAGGAATCGAAACGAGCTCCAAACTTTGAATTGTCAAATGAGTCTCATCTTTTTCTTTTTCTTCTTCTTCTTCTTCTTCTTCTTCTTCTTCTCTCTCTCTCTCTCTCTCTCTCTAAATCTCGAGATTTCAATTGAATGGTGCTATAAACACAAAGAGATGGAGGAGGTATTTATAGGCCATCAGAAAGAATTCAATCCAACGCTTCAATTTGAATTAAAGAAAATGGAGGGAGGAGGAAGCAAGAGTGGGGAAGGGAGTTGCAAAGAGTAGACTGAGGGAGGATGGGATGGCCATGGCAGGCTAATTTGAGGTTGATGATGAGCTAGGAGGAGTAGGCCTGGAGGAGGTGAGATCAGGGAGTTGAGAGGAGCACGTGGGGATAATATACCAAGATATGTATATACTTATATATCATTAAGTGAACTATTCAATTATAATATGTATTAAAAACATATAACATGTAAAATCTAAAAGAAATTTCTAATATTTACTTATGTCATGAATATATTTTAAGTTGATTACACAATATGCGAGTCAAAATGGGGGAATTTATCTCTTATCGATTTATTTAAAACGGGTCCTTATGATTGGTATGTTATAGTTCTTCTCCAACTTGAAGCATTAGAGTGGAGTTAAATATATATTGCGCTATCTTCGATGTACAATGGATATGAGCCTATTCTATTGGAATGGCTCGAAGGCAACATTAAACATATATGCAGATGATGGTTATCTACATGATCACACAGAGCTCAAGCACAAATGAGACATTTAACGCTTCGAATTTCGGACACGTTAATAAAAAGAGTAAAGTAACCAAAATATTATCATTATATTGAAATATGAGCTTGATACAAGAGGTAGTCAAAATACATTTTAAAAGAAATTATTTACATAAAAAAGACTTTAAAAGTAAAGTGAGAGCAATCTAAACTAGTCTAAGTGATCTATGGCTCTACCGTGTCTTCTACGAGATAAGTGTCATCGTATGATGTATAATTCGGTCTGGCTTTATCATCGTCGATACCTGGTTATGAAACACCAGGGGTAGAAGAAAGTTGCGCTATGAGTTTTGACACTTAATAAGTTACCCTATCCTTAAGTTCCTTTTTAAATGTTTTAGCATAATAACATGATGTGCAGTGTACAGAGTATGAAAATATTCAAGGTCTAATCATACGATAAGATAAGTGCAGAAACTGTAGGTACATGCTCTAAATCAAAGTAGCGTAATTGAAATCATCAGAGTAATTATCACAGTGAATATCGGTTCTAAACGTTCCATGAGTCCTCGACATGAATCAAAGATTCTAAAGTATGACCACATCATATAATTCCATTAATTATTCTAAGAATGACCTCGTCATTTATTTCGAATAGGCTTCTCTAACATCAATGTCCTCGTCATATATTTTGAATAGGCTTTTCTAACATCAACGACCTCATCGTATATTTCGAATTCAGTATTTCTAAATCAATGAAGTCAAATATGGTGCTCTCGAACGATAATGATCTTGACCGCCCGACAAACCGATGCTTTTCAACCGCCATGCGCCCCAACCCTCCTGTTCCTAATCGTCATGTTCCCAATCAATATGCTCTCCCTAATATTATATCTTTTCACTACCGTGCCGAGCAATATAAGTTAAAAAGTTATACTAGGAGACCATTAGATTGAAAAGAGCATGATAGGACGAGATTAACTTGGCTGAACGCATGACACTACTAAAATATAGAGCTTGGGTGATACATTGCTTGAGTCTACCACACATTTTGGTTAAAGTCAAAACTCAACTCAAGTCACATCACGGCTACAAGATACGCATAGTATTTTCACTGAAAATATATCCACAACAACTAATCGTATGTCATTATCAGTGTGTTTAATGTTTGGATATCCATGGGAGACCCTGAGTATCAATATCTAAACAATCGTCCAAAATAATTATAGTGATGATCATGATAATTCATGCTTGACTAATATTTAAACCATTAAACAGAAATTACATAATAATAAGATGGGTGTATAAATAAATAAATATTTAATAATTAATCATAAAAATTTTAGCTAATAATACACATTACAAGATAAATATATTTATAAAATGAGTTTATAATAATTTTTATATTTTTTTCGAAAAGAGTAAAAAGGTTGGTAACTGAAAAGGCATAAGGTTTTAAAATGACATTTTCTTGAAATTAATTTAAATGATAATTGATAAAATAATTAAATCTATAAACTATAAAAAGTTTAATTATAATAATGATAAAATAAATAAAAAATTTATATAGCAGGGGTACAATCTGTAATTAACTAAAATATCAGAAAAAATGAAAAAATCAAAAATTAGTTAATTCCAGTCAAAATTTCATCCAGGAGTCTGTTCAGTCGTGGATCTAGTCGGGGATCCGGTCGTCCAGACTAAAATCCCGATTGAAATCCAGATTGGCGACCGGACCTGGAAAAATTTGGGCAATCTCTGTAACTCGTTGTTTCTCCTCCGACAAAACTCCGTTAAACCTCTAATTACACGAAAACACTCAAAATGGGTTCAAGAGGAGGGACTTATAGTTGGTTCAAAGTTTGATGAAAATTTGGTCAGGTTTTGGACGCTAGCTCGGTTCGGCAGTATTTCATCGGAACTTCTTCTTTCTTCTTCTTCTTCGCAGCAACTCCTTCTCTTCCTCTTCTTGCAGCTCTCAGAAGTTGTGGGGGTGAGTTTGATGAGGGGAGGGGCTCCTCTTTAATAGGCAAGGAGGGGGGAGCAAGATAGATGGTGGAGATGGGCTGGCGAAATCTGATGCAGGGGGTGCGAGATAGGGGTGGCTGGCAAGAGTAGGGTGGCGATGAGGGTGGCTGGGTTCGGAGTGATGGGAGGTGGAGGAGTGATGGATGTGAGAGAGGGCTGAGGGTGGTGTTAGGTGAGGGAGGAGAGAGAGATACAAAATATGCATATATATATACACACACATTGGTAATATATATACTATATATAATAAGCCTATATAAAAGGAAAGTGTGTGTGTGTGTGTGTGTGTGTGTATTATAATAAATAATAATAAAAGGGGAAAACACCTAATATATATACTAATGTATATACACACACATACACAACGAAATTTGTACATGCAGAATATTTAATAAAATACGCTCGAACTATATATTAAATCAATTAAAAATTACGTGTCATTAAGAGACACGTATTCCTATGTGGTGGCATGATAATATCATGGTGCTTGGTAAAGCTAACATTAACAATCACTTATTCTAATCACTGTGAGATTTTTGCAAGCACGTTGAGAATGCATATGGTTGAGATATGTGATTCAGCATATTCGAGAAAGAATTGGACTGTCTTTGATTAAGAATAGCCCTATAATATTTTATGAAGATAATTATGCATGCATCATACAAGTCAGAGTTGGCTATATAAAAGATGACATGACAAATCACATATCTCCCAAATTCTTTTATGCACACTAGCTCTATAAAATAGAGATATTGATATCCACCAAATACATTCAAATGATAATTTGGTGGATTTATTTACTATAGCATTGCCAACTAAACGTTTAAGAAACTTGTCTATAATATTAGAATATGAGATAGTTTGACACATTTATTAACATCATAACGGACAGAAGAATACTTTACTCCTTTTTATTTTTCAGAAGTTTTTTCACATTGGATTTTTCTTGATAAGATTTTAATGAGGCATATTTTTAGTAAAAAGTCATTCAAGAAGAAATATTGTAAAGTGAATAACTTCATCCATTAAAAAAAGTTTCAATTAGTTGGATGGCGTAGCAAAATCCCATCAGTTGAATGACACAATAGGTTAAATCTTATTGATCAAATGACTTGACACTTTTTAATTGGTCGAACGACATGAAACTTCTTCATTTGTCGAACGATGTGGTATTTTTAATTGATCGAATGACATGACAGGTTCTGATTAGTAAAATGCCCCAATTTTTTTGTAGATCTTTTTCCATAAATACCGATCTCAGTTCCTAGTTTGAATCATTCAAAAATAGAAAGAGCTCTATAATAAGAGTGAGAAAAGAAGTTGTGAGAAATATTTCAATAATATTATATTAGTTTTGAAAATCAATTTTTTCTTAATAGTTTGTGAAGAAATTATGATTTATATATGTGACATTTTATACTTTCTTGTTCCTATAATTTTTATGATAGACTCTGAGTTTATTTTAGGGGAAATTTCAAAAACATGGAAGGGACAAATATTTTTATCAAATCAGCGAAAGCAAGTTTTCAAATTTTAGAAACATGAAAACTCCTAAAAATTATCAGTCATGGAATAAAGATTTGTGTTCAAACCTTTTTGCCCTTAAAACCCAAATAGGAATAATTGAAGTCCAATTCGGGCCCTAATTGCTCTCGTGGTTCAAAGAATTGCATTACCTGCGAATCTTAACTTGCTCCCATCTCATTGCCTCTCTCTCTCTCTCTCTCTCTCTCTCAATTGCATTTCTTTCCATCATCTCTATTCTCGAAGGTCTTTGCCGGTCTCGATTTCTCTACTTCTCGTCCGTCGCGTCTTTGCCCTTGGTGCTTCCCACGAAACTTGGCTTGTGTGTGTTTGTGTGTGTGTGTGTGTTTCTCTCTCTCTCTCTCTCTCTCTCTCTCTCTCTCTCTCTCTCTCTCTCTCTACGTATTGCACAAAGTTTGTTTTTTTCTTGAGAGAGAGCTCCCAAATTTGCGATAGAGCTTTGGGTGTTCTAATGTGTGTGTGTGTGTGTGTGTGTGTGTTTCTCTCTTGCTCTCTCTATCCATGTGCCCCTCTCTCTCTCTACGTATTGCACAAAGTTTGTTTTTTTCTTGAGAGAGAGCTCTCAAATTTGGTACAGAGCTTTGGGTGTTCTAATGGGAGCAAGTTGTTTTTATCCAATGTGGAGCAAGTTTATTAAGGGATGTGGGAACAACTCTATTTCTTACAAGGGAGCAAATTGTATAAGATAGAGAACAAGTCAGTTTATCCTGAGAGCAAGTTGCTTTGCCCTTTGGAGCAAGTTTACTAAGCAAGGTGGGAGCAAGTCCATTTCACTCATGGGAGCAAGTTGTTCATGCTATGAGAGCAACTGAGTTTACCCTGGGAGCAAGTCAATTTCACCTAGTCGGAGCAACTTTCTCAAGCATCTGGAGCATGTCACGTAAGCCTTGGGAGTAAGTTAGTTAAGTGTTCGGGAGCAAGTTGTTCTACCCTAGGAAGCAAGTCTTTTAAGCCATAGGGAGCAACTTGCATTTTCCTAGCGAGTAAGTCGTTCAAGCATAGGGAGCAACCCAATTTATCTTAAGAGCAAGTCATCATTTTACCCATGGGGAGCAACTATGTTTACCCATGGAGTAAATAATTTTTCCTATGGGAACAACTTCCTTAAGCCTTTGGAGCAACTATTTTTAGGCTCAAGTAGTTTTATCTCATAGAGCAAGTCTTTTAAGGCATTTGAGAGCGAGTCCATTTTGCTCATGGGAAGCAGTTTGCATTTTCTTAGGGAGCAACTCCGTTTAACTCATGGGGAGCAACTTCCTTAAGTCTTTGGAGCAACTCTTTTTAGCCTCAAATAGTTCTACTCAAGGGAGCAAGTCGTTCATGCTATGGGAGCAACTCGATCGATTTACCCTAGGAGTAAGTCATTTTACCTATGTGGAGCAACTTTCTTAAGCCTCTGAGAGCAACTATCTTAGCATCAAGTAGTTTTACCCCAAGTAACAAGTCTTTTAAGTCATGTGGAAGCAAATGTTTTAAGCCACGGAGAGTAACTTGCATTTTCTTAGGGAGCAAGTCGTTCAAGCACATGGAGCAACTCAGTTTACCCCTAGGAGCAAATCATTTTACCCATGAGGAGCAACTATATTTTCCTAAGGAGCAAGTCATTTAACTTGAAAGGTAAAATTATAATTTAACAATTGGAATTCATGTCTTTGATATCCCTCAAAATCCTTTCATGGCTGCTGCAATTTCAAAACTTGCTTCCTCTGATTTGATATAGTTTTTTGTCTCTTACATATATCTAAAATTTCTCAACTATTTTTATTCTAAAAGTAGCTTTTATCAATCAGAAGTGACGCCATCAGTAGTACCAACTCACTCAATAAAAAGGAGCCCCATGAATTAGATGAGTGAACATTGCCTTGACTCTTATTAGGTAAAATGTTCACATCTTTACCGAAAAGTGTATTGCAGAGGTGAGACCTACACCAGTTCAACTAATGAGAATAAGAGTAATGTTCACCCTTTTAAATAAAGATGAACAAAATTGCACTAAAGCCCATGCAGGCAAATTCCACCAACACTCTTGCATATTTAGCTCTCTCTTCGTTCTTCCCATGAAGAGAAGGTAAAATTTAGACAATATTTTGCAAAGGAAGGAAGAATAATGTATTTGTAAGAACTTTTGGGGGATCTCTGCAATTACCAGAAAAATCTGGAGAGGCAACTAAGACTTGCCGAAAAAGAAATTTTCTCTAGCTTTCTCCTCAAGTTAGAAACACACCGTATCTTCCCCCGGTTCCCTCACCATCCCAATTCCTTCCTCAACCTTCGCCTCCAGCAGCCTCTTCTTTGTCCTCCACCATCGCAGCACCGCTTCCTTTCTCTAACCAAACCTGTGTAATCTGAATACGTTTGTGGGATCTTCGTCTTCACGAGAAAAGCCCTCTCCCTCGCAGCTTCCTTTTGCCAAAGGTTGGATACTTCTCTCTAACGACTTTCTAGCTACGATTTTTGCATCATTTCAATGCAATTGCAAGCATTCCGTGGTTCTTAGTTGTCGAATGATGAAGCAAGGGTTGAATTTATAATATAGAAACTGTAGGCTAGGTATGGTTTACCTCCAAATCAGTTTCTGATGTTTGATTTGTCCTTACTGGCAGGTAATTATATTTTTAGGGTATATCGATATAACGAGGCATACAATTTTCATTTTCGATTAAATTTTCTTGAATAAAATTGTCCTAAATATGCTCCTCCCTGTCTCCCTGTTCTCGTTTGTTTTCCCCTAATCTTAGTTCTTTATTTTGTTCCATTTTCATGTTCTGTTGGGCCTTTCTTTGCAGGTTATCGATTTCTTTCCGAGGGTTCAATCTTTTGTTCCCTCATTCATATGTTTTTGCTTTATTAAGTTTAATTTGATTACTCCTAGCGTTCTGGCAGATAATATTTTTGGCAGTTGTTGAGTGTTTTGATGTTACTGGGACAGCTTTTCTATATAAAAATCGAAACTTCTACGTTTGATTTCTCAATTATTTAAATGCTGGTGAAATTTGTTGTTTCGTGGTATGAAGAAAGAAGGATTTGTTTATCACTTTGTAACCATGGGAATTTTGGTTAATTTTCTTGCCTTTCACTTGGTGATTGTCTGTGAAATAGGTTCTTCCATTTGATAATATTTTTGTGCTTCTCAAAATGTTGCTTCTCATCGAGATTGGCTATAAGGCATGGAGTTTGATTATGAAATGGTAGATTTGAATAAACAAAGTGCATAGCACTTTTACTGTTACATATCTCTGGTAGCTTCATTACAGATAGAAGTTCTTCTATTTTGCTCTTGTATTTTATGCAATCTATCTCATATCGATTGCTAGAGAACAAATACCTTAACATTTCTTCTCTTTTTTCCGGCCTTTTTTTTTATGTGAGATTTGCAACATAATTGGAAAAGTATGACAATCAAATCTATTTCAGGAGTCCAACTCCTTTTCTTAAAATTAAAAAGCGAGCATTGTTTGCTGCTTATCGTAAGCCTGAAACTTGCAAGCAACTTGGTTAGTAGTTGCTTATTTTTTGCCTTAGATTTGTGATATGTCAAAGTCGAATGTGCATACCTATATGTTCTGTTCATGATTTTTGTAGTGAAGCTTGCTATTATATTTTGCTGGTGCCCAACTTCACATCTCGGGGTCATGCAATTCCGTTACTCTTGAACACCAAATTGGTTTTTTTTTTTTTTTTCCAGGTGTGACTGATTTTGGAGTTATAAGAGCCTCTGCTGGGTCCTTTTTAAAGAGGGTTGAATAGTAACACCGGATTGTTGGTTAAGTGGGCAAGTGCCTTTACGCGCGGGCAGTTTTGCTAGCATATAATCTAGTCAAACCAATGTTGAGGGGAAACGGAATGGCTTCGAAGGAGGAAATTTTGAAACAGCAATTGGAAGATTTGCAGAAAAGTCTGGGCAAGAAGCAAATGTTTGAGGAGGCAGTCGTCTCCCTCAAATCTCTCCTCCGAGAAATCTATCCTTCTGCTTCTCCATCTCTCCACAAATTGGTTCGTATATTCCAGAAAGCTAAATGTTTGCTTCTTCTGTCGTGCTGAGTTAGATCACCTGCTTTTGATTCATTCGATTGTGATTTTTTTTAATTGTTTTCTTAATGGCTTGGTTTTGAATGTATGGTACTTTCAATTTTCTCAAATTCTCGGCTTAGGCACAACCATAACTTTAAACTGTTTGAATGCTGATCAGCTCAATCGAATGGAACACAATTTTTTCTTTTCTCGTATTTCTTTTGGAATTACCTGTAATAGGGTGTTGAATTTTTTATTTCCTTGCAGTTTTATTCCGTTGTATGCCGAGTTGCAACTGTTTTGAAAACTAGATACACTCTGCCGGGATTCTGGAATGCTGGGCTGGGGCTTTTCATAGAGACTGAAAGCTTGGTATCAGAGTCCTCTGAAAGGGAACACTTGAGGAGATGCATTGCTGAAGCCCGTCAACAGCTAGAACATATTCAGTCCGAAGGAGATATTCATTCCAATTCCAGCAGAGGTCAGTCAGCATAGTATTTGTATGATAAAGAGTTCTGTACTTTGGTGCCCTTCAAGTCCTGTACTCTCTCTGTCAGAGCTTTGTATATCAATCTTTTTTGTTGTTGCTATTTATATTTTCTGATTCAGGATTCCTTTTTGAGGGGCATCTAACTGTGGATCCTGAGCCTCCACAGCCTCAATGGTTGGTGCAGTCAAACCTCTTGACAACTGTTGCTGCTTCTCTTCTTTCGGCTGAATCTTCTTTTCAAGGACCTGTAGAAAACAACACCACACAAGAAAGTGCTGCGGCTGGCGATCTATTGCAAGAACTTTTGAACAGAATTGATGATGTTCCAATGGTAATTTTCACCTTCTTTTTTGTCCCTGGTAATAAAGTTGCGTTGAAGGTTCATGTTTTGTATTTATAGAAAGCATAAAACCATTAAATGAACATCCATATACAAATATTTTTATGTACATACACAAACTAAGTTACTAAGTAACTAACATCGTAAACCTATTTTATTTTAGTTGGTTATTGAACAAGGTCCATTTGGTGGTTTCATAACCATATTTTATTTTCAGAGAGAACAAATCTAAATTCTGTTAAAGTCAACTGGATTCCATAAAAATCTGACCTCATTGTTCATTTTGGTTTCAAGTTCTTTGAGAATGATTCTGTAGCCCCAAGAGCACCACCTGCCAGTAAAGAAGTGGTGGCAAAGCTTCCTGTTATCACAATTACGGAGGAAATCCTGGCCAAACTTGGGCCAGATGCAGATTGTTGCATTTGCAAGGAGAACTTGATCGTGAATGACAAGATGCAAGAGTTGCCTTGCAAGCACAAATTTCATCCCCCATGCGTTAAGCCGTGGCTGGTAATGTTTCGTAACACGTTTTTGTGGTATTTACTAATCACAGTAATTTATTTGACATCTTAAAAAGTCCTTGTAGACTTGCAGTTTCTATTTCCTTCTCCATCAATTTGCATCGTCTGTGAAGTAACTAAGATCCTTTTGGTTGCTGTTTTTAGAATCAGATTTACAAGATATTTTGAAAGAGGTTTGTGAGAACCAAAACACCTTTTATCCATTTTTTAGCGGAAATGGTGTCTGAGACGTGAAAGCATCCTTACAATGTTTTCTAAAAAACTGATTCAATTCCCCAAATTTTGTTTGGAGAAAACAAAATTTGTAAACCATTAACCAAACAAGTCTATATAGGTGTTTTCTAGGAAATAAGAAGAGGAAAAAAACAAAGAGTATATGGACAGATCTAAATTTTGGAGAGTTGGAAGCCTTTCTTTTAATCAGTATGTGATTCTACTTCTGGCAGGATGAGCACAATTCATGTCCTATCTGTCGGCATGAACTGCTAACTGATGATCACAAGTACGAAAGTTGGAAGGAGCGGGAGAAGGATGCTGAAGAAGAGAGAAAAGGAGCTGCAAATGCCGTTCGTGGTGGTGAATATATGTATGTTTAGGTGAATTATCTTGTTTATTAGTCATGCTTCTGCAGTCGAACTGTCGTGGTTGGTATTGCATATACAATTTTATAGTACATTGTTCCGTCTTTATGTCCTGGTTGTACACTTGATATTGCATATCAGCTTTTGTGTAAGGTGATCTAGTTTTGATGCCTCCTTAAAAAGGTGCAGTGCAAAGCCCATTTGTGTCGAGTAACTCAAGGTAGGGTATTTAGCATACTTTTTATCTGACAATTATTTTTGAGTGATCTTTCATATGACATGGGGCCGCGGGGGATTTCAATGGGCAGAATTCTACTTTTGACTGGTTAGATTGTTTAGAGATATCAAAAGTTAGGCTGAGGCTTTGAATTCCTTGTGAGGAAAATAACTCAAAGGTTCATGACAACTGAGGTAGTTCTACTAGCTCTTTGGATTGTATTATAATGTGAGGGTTTGAGGGTTGAGTTGCTTTTATTCTGAAACAAAACTTACTGAGTATTGGGAGTTGGATGTCTTAAGAATAGCTGCGCAATAAACAAGCTCTAGTTCATAAACAAGACCAGTTTTTCATGCTCTCTGCCTTGGTGTTGACATTGCCTGGGTAGCTGTTGCTATCTTAATAGTCTTGACATATTTTGTTTCCGAAAGCCCTTGTTGATGTACTATAAGAATGATTTATAAGAGGTTAACCTCATTAATTAAAAATAGCAGTACAATTGTACCCTTTTTTTTAAGTGTTTTATGTACGTATGTTTTCATGATCTTCATCAGTTAGGTTCACCTTCTGCAATCATCCAAACTTTTCTTGTGATGAATTATAGTCTCTAGTACAACCAATTGAGGTTAGCTCACTTGGCTATTTTTGTACACTTCGAAATAGGAGGTCAGGGATCAATCTCTGTCAAAAGCACGTTCGATTATAGATTTATTTCCTTCCCTAAATGGAGGTAGGTTGTTTATTTATTTGTCTCCTTAATGGGGCTATTAGTTGGACTTGGTATCATTGTTTGATGGAATTCAGATATTTGTAATCTCTTACCGGTTGTAATAACAGTATTGTGCACCAATGTTTAAGAAAATTGTGCCCTTGTCTATTGTTTTCCTATATTTTTTCTACATGTGGTTGTAGCTTTATGCCCCCTTTCTTAATGGTTTGTACAAGAATTCCAGTAGCTTTCTTGTTAAGTTACACTCAACACCGCAGCGAACATGCTCCTTGGTTATTATTTCATGTGTTCTTTTGGTAATTCCTTTGCTTTAAAGAGTATTGGCCAATGCTTAGTTCGATGGAATAAACTTTAGAATGAAATGAAAATAAAGATTGAAATAGAGTTGAATGCAATACAATTATGCGGGGCATTGTTTTATGGGACTCTTTTACGAGTTTTGTTGGAGCTGGAGAAGGTTGCCCCTTATTTGTTTGACCTGTTCTTCACCAAATGTCACAAGGGAATAGCAAGTCAGAGACACTCTAGCCAATGATCAGAATGCCTTTCGATGGTTAAGTATTGGATGGGTTAAAACTCGTAGATAGATTTTCTGTCGAGTGTAAATATATATGAGAAACTGATATCTAAAACAATACTTGCAGTGAGTTTTTATATGATGGTGGTTGAATATGTTCTAAGTGATCAATTTGGCGTGAGTGTTCCAAATGATCGATTCTCTTTTTCATTAGCATGCAACATTATTTATAGGGATTGGTTGAGTGTTTTGTTTTACACACGCGAGTGCATTTTCTACATAAGTTATTCCTGATCGTGAGATGATTTGACGTATCACAAGATTGATCGGAAAAGTTGGGCCGATTTAGTTGAGCCGGCTAGAGTGTTGATGTTCTGATTTGATTATGTCTGATCATGGATCGGTCGTGCTCGATCGGCTCTGTAGCAAATCGATGGGCAAATATGTTGAGCAGATTGTTTGTGGTTCTATTTGTTTTCGGACTAGTAGACGGACTTGAATTTTATTTGCCGACATAGAAAAGTCTATTCGATTTTCGAAGTCTTCGATTTTCAAAAATGTAGTAGTGCGCCTATTGGCGAAGGGTGAATTTTCAGTCCTAATTGCTAACAATGATCCCGCTTTCTTTCCCCTCCTTGCCATAGTTCAAGGCGTCCACTTCATCTTTTAATACGTGAGGCCTTTTGCTTTGGGGAGATTGCCCCCTTTCAGGACATCAATAACTTTTATCGGGTAATGTTAGGAGTGGTGGAGTTCAATGCCCTTCTAGGTACCAATATGTGGATCACCACAATCCGCCACTATTATTTTTTAAAACCTACCTTCCATAAGGCCGGTGGAGCAGTGGGTGCATTGAAGCCCCAAAGGTGTTTTTTGCAGGCCAAAAGTGCCGGCCACAATCTCATTCAATCTCTTTCGTCCTCAGCTAAGGGCGTTTGGGTTGAGGTGTTTAGGGCATGAAAGTACTCGTTCGGGAGTGAGGAATTTGAGCACATTTTTTGCCTTGAGGGCTCTCGGTAAGGTTCTCTTTTGTTCTATTGCTCATTCTCTTACTATTTGATTGTTTATGTCCTGACCCATCTTCTTTTTGTCTCAAGTTTAGCTGTTACCTGGAGTCGTGGACCTGGTTTTGCTTGAGGTGTCTGGGGCTTAAGAGTATCCGGTTGGCGATGAGGAATTTGAGCGCATTCCTCGCCTTGAGGGGACTCCCGGTAAGGTTTTCCTTTGTTCTGTTGCTCATTCTCTTACTATTTGATTGTTTATGTCCTAATCCATCTTATTTTCTTCTCAAGTTTGGTTGTTGCCCGGAGTTGCGTATGCAACGACCCCCTATCGTTGTCAACGATGTTAATCAAGCATTGGCATGGATTGGTCCTCAAGAGCTAGTGTTGTGATTGTTTGGCGCACAACCTTCTTAACTACTATCCATCCACTTCTTTGATTGCAACTGTCGCGCCCGGAAATTTCCTCGGCCCCCCTCGTGAATAATGAATTGTTGAACGGGGCTGAATTATTTCTTGACTTGATATGCGACGGAAAATAAAAATTGTTTAACAGCTGGGACTTATTTAAAAATTCAGAGTCGCCACTTGACATGAAATTTAGGTGTGTCAAGTCACCCTCTAAAGCCA
>JABCMJ010013865.1:666-13859 GCA_014822125.1 Arbutus unedo | reverse complement strand
GCTTAGTAGACGGTAATTAACACTTTTTTTTGTTAATTTCTAAACACTTTTTAGTTATTAATGTGGAGCTTTCTAGATATCATCCCAACATACCCTTATAGAACATTGCATCTGATACCCTTATAGAACAAAAAAAATCAAAGTGTCATGAATATGATTCTTTGTGTTATGAATATGATTTTTTTAAAATGAAGTTTAACAGTTACAATAGATAAATGTATAATTTTTTTATCTACAATTTTAATTTTAATTTCATATAAAAATTCAATTTAAGTGATTTAATTAAAGTAATTTAGATTTTATAAAAAGATATTTTTCAATACAGTGCAATGTTTGAACTTGAAATTTAACAAAATCAATGTCTCCCCCAATATTAGAAAATAATAAATTATTCTTAGCAAAGTAACCTACTTATATTAAAATTAAGAGATTATTTTTTAAATAAAATATATTTTGTATCTATTTTATAACTTAGGCTAAGAACAGTACAAAAAATATATAAAAAATACCTACCAAAATTTAATCAATGAAATCAAGTATTTATGCCTTCATAGTTAAAATTCCATTGGTGTAAAGGACACCGCGTAATACCAATGTGTGATAGAAATAAAAATCGAAAAACAAACAAATTTAATGAGTCTCGAACCATAGTCCCCGAAGATAACAACATCATGTTTTTTCTTGATAAGGTAATTTTGTCAATTCTTGTAAGACAGTTGTAGTGCCACATCTGCCAATCAAACTCCAAATTCAATAAAAAATCTATAATAATTTAGTCCAAATCGACATTCGTTTGAACGTATTAACCACTTAATAATTCAATAATGTAATTTGACCAAGATGTTGAACTTGCAAGCTAACCCAAGTGGATGGGTTTTTGAACAATTTTTACACTACTTAGCCGATTTGATATGGTATTTTTTTTTGCATGCCATAGTTTATCGAACTAGAATCTGTCGAGAAGTAATCGTTATTCTTTTTTAAACTGTGGAGAGTGCCTTTAGGCTAAGAAACTCCTAGCATTGTCATAATCTTCTACGAATTCGAAAAATAAATAATTTTTTTCTTTTTTATTGCTCACATATTTAGCTATCTTTTTTGGGAAATCTCATTAATTTTATTTTCACAGTTCTCATATATGAGTATCCATAAAAGAAACATAAAGAGTTTAATATGTAGTGTAAATGTAGAAAGTAAATAAAAAAGTTATTTAGTGAAACAAACATTTAGTCCAAATTGAGGGAAAAAGTTAATATCTTTCTTAGCACTCTAACTTTTCATTATTTACAAGAAAAAAAGAAAAAAAAGTTTAGCAATCTTTCTTTTTATTTAAATGCAGTTTTTTTTTAAATGTTAAAGTTATCCTTCACATATGTTTTTTTTTTTCAAGTGTAAAAGAGTAATTTCACGATTTCACACTAATAATAATTTCTTTTTTGTTTTTATTAATTTTTTGTTTAATTTTTGTAGATTATTAGTTCGTCTTCACAAGAATAAAGTAAAAAATTATGCTCAAAAACAAAAAAAACACTAAAAATAAAAATAATTCAAAATAGACAAATATTTTTAGGTTATTTTTATTTATATTGAGTTTTTTAAAAAAATTGTATTTTTTATTTTTATTAAAAAAGTTTTAAAAATAATAGGAAAGAGTTAAATTTATAAAAATTTGATGCAAAATTAAGAAATAAAAAATTCAAAAGAATTAGGCTAAATTCAACTACAAAACCAATAATGCCCCTAACAAGGGGTAGTTTGTGAGGCAACTTTGTCATATGTGGGGGAGAAAAGTGTAAAAATACTCTGACGGATATGCTAATAATCAAAATAATATTCCTTGCTTATAGAAATTCTTCTAAAGTCTTTGACTCTCAGCTGTACCGTAAAATAATATACTCGCTACCACCATTGGGCATTAATCCTGCTGTCCTAATCCCGATGCGGGAATACACAAGTGGGCTGACTGCAGGGAGAGTACAAAAGCTTGTCTACTTGCGAGAGTTAAAGTTGAAGAGCTGACTATTTACCCTGAAACATTTCTACTGGTGTGAATAAGATAAAATAGAACCTAGATATTTGGAGACTTATGCTTCGACCACTTCAACTTAGAAACTTACAATTGAAGCCCTATGCCCCAAATCAAAAATTTACACAACCTTTTCCCATCACTAGAAAATCTCTCTCTCTCTCTCTCTCTCTCTCTCTCTCCCCTAACCTTTACCCAATCACTAGAATCTCTCTCTCTTCCATGCGCATGTTCACTCTTGCTTAGACAGACACAAACACACGTTCGTTGAAGTCTTTACACAATCAAGAGGTGACATGGTATTTTATTGTAAAAAGTATATTATATTATATAACTACTTTTGTTGTCATTATCAGGGTACATAAGTTTTTCACAACAATCTAGCATACAAGAAATACAAAATTAGATTTTTAAATTTTGAAAGAGTTTAAGAAATTCGTATTCAAAGGGCAAGAGTCAACGTGATAAATATCCTCATATTTGCTTTAAAGTCCATTCTTAACCAATTAGAAATTGTAACTATGAAGCACACAAATTTAAAGAATTACAATGATTTTGCATCTAAAAATATTTTTTTTTAAATCACAAAATTATCTGATACTAACATCCAATCGAGATGAATCTCTCAATTTAGAAGAAAAGGCTAGATATAAAATATTTCTATCTGTCTTTGCTTCTTTTGCTCTTCTTATTAGGACTACTAACTATTATAGGAGGTATATAAAATCGTTTGATTTTCTCATTTGTCTAGTAGATGGTCGGATCTCCATTGGCATAAACGATATTTTTTAGAGAATTTTAGTTAAGGAATACTATACTACCATCGTGCTGGTTTTTCCTGATTTGAAATATTTTATGCATTTAAATTAATGAGTACGATCTTAAACAATCCCATATCATGTTCGTATAAAATTTTTTTGTGTAAAAATAAATGCAATTCTTTTTGCTCGTTTAAATTTTGGCTTTGAATTTATTTGACGCATTACTCGTCTGTTCATCACTATGGAAATTTAGGAAAATCGAAGAAAAAAACTTTGCGAATGGATCCAATTTCCTATTTGATGTAGATTGAGAAACTAATGTTTCCAGCTTAATCATCATCGTAGGGTATTAACCGTATGTTTTTAAAATTTACAGTTCGAAGTGATTTTTGCTCAAAGTCTAGGGGGTCAAAGTGATAACTCCTCAAAATAATTTTATCGCTATAAAAACACGGCAAAATTCCCGTCTCCTATATATCAGCTCTCTGTCATTCTCTCTCTCTCTAGATTGTTACAGTCATAGTCTTCAATACCGTCACAGAAACTCCACCCTGCAATCTGGAAGGCAGAATCTGAGAATCATCTCTCTCCTCGGGCCTCCTCCCTCCTCTCCCTCTCTCCCTCTCAGCGTATACATACACAATTGACGGATATCTATACAGAATTCCAGGTACGTATATAGGGGTTGGCGATGGCGGGAAACGATTGGATAAATAGTTACCTGGAGGCGATACTGGATGTGGGGGCAGGGATCGACCAGGCGAAGTCGTCTCTGCTGCTGAGAGAGAGAGGGAGGTTCAGTCCCACTCGCTACTTCGTCGAGCAAGTGATTGGATTCGATGAGACCGATCTCTACCGCTCATGGGTTAAGGTACACCGTACACATCATTTCCACATCTATTTCCCCCTCTTTGGATATATGGCATGTGTGCATGAGAATTTCGGCAATTGGACACCTGAGTGGTAAGATTTAAGGAGTTCAAGCCACCGATTTGGCGTAATCCAGGCCTGTATATCGCTGTGGATTTTTGTATAGGTTTATCTCGATGAGTGAAGTGTGTGATTCTTAATATCTACGAGTGTTTACATGTAATTGTCTATTGCCGCTGCAGGCTGCGGCTACAAGGAGCCCGCAGGAGAGGAACACGAGACTGGAGAACATGTGCTGGCGGATTTGGAATTTGGCTCGACAGAAGAAGCAGGTTTCCCACTCTGTTTTTTAAAAATAGAAAATATGTAGGACATGTACGTTTGTGGTTACATAGGCAGCAGCTAATTACAGTAATTTTGAGTTATAGGTTGAAGTATTAATCGAAATGATTTTTGCCAATTACGTGGAGGACTTACTTCATGTGGAATTTTGAACTCTAATTCTCTGGTTCAGTGAATGATGTGGTGAGTTTGATCTACAAGATCGGAGCTTGGTTCATTCTGGTTTTGGAGTATTATTTGTTAAACCATGATTGGTTCTTTACTCATATGCTTACTCGATTTTAGTAGAAATTTCTGCAGGCGCTAAAATTTTGCAGAAATTTTGTGCCTCTATTGAGTTTTGGGATCAACTCTGTGAGCAATAGACAGAAGCAGAGAACTCAGGAGTATGATTGAAAGAGTAGGGAGAGTATTGCTCACAGAGTTTCATGTTCAATCCCTTGTCCCTTGGTTGTTTCTTCTATTTATAGGCCAATGGGTCTTAACACAACCCAAGGCTAGTTATGAAGTGTCTTGACTCAAGTCAAGGGTCATCATGGCCATCTTTTTTGGAGATTTTTGTTTGCATCTTTGGAAATAGTCAAACCACTGCCTCGTGAAGCTTTGCTTCTGATTGGCTGATGTAACCGAAGGAAATCATTTTGGGTGCACACATCCTACCGGTTGGTGGCTGTTAGAGTACTGTATGTTAGTACGATGCTTTCTTGCCTGAGACGGTAAGACTCTTTAGGATTAGAGCCTCATCGTTCTTCCCACCAGTCGGACTCAGAATATTTCTGACTTTGACACTCTTCGTGCCGATCTGAGTTCTTATTGGATGCTCATCGTGCCAAGCTACCTTTGCTTCGGATGCATTTTGCGCCAAGCACCAATCACCTCAGATATTGCTTCTGCTGAGCACTTCTATACTCGGCTGTCTGCCTGTCACATGTCTCGTGCATTTATGTCTTTTGTCATTTTCTCCTTAACCCTTGGCTTTTCATTCATAATTAGAAGTCACACTTTTCCCTTCCACACTTTCATTTTGATATTAAGCACCCACTAGCCAAACTCAAATCTAATTCTAAATTTGAGCAGAAGCTCCGTTAATGGAAAATTGGTAAATTTGAATGCAAAGTGTCCTGGATATATTTTGGTAATGAAAGGAGTCTCCCTTGATTTGAGTAAAGAAAATAAGTAAAACTCATTTTGGTATGAGTTTGAGAAAATGAGAGGAGAGGGGTATGTAAGCATTTTTACTCAACTTAAAGTTTTGGGCAAATTGAGCAAGGACAGGTGATGCCAAATTGAAATAAGTTAGAATGGAATATTCTAACTTGTCGAGTTACTATTGGTGTTTGTTTCAAATTTAAAATGTAATTATATTAGTACCAAGTTCGCAAACGACCACATTTAATTACTGACACTTTATTTTATGATTTTTCTATTTCCATTATGTAATGACAACTTACTTCTTTAGGATATTTTTCCTCAGTGATAATTTAAAAACAGGACAAGTGGTGTTTGCAAATTTGTGTTAGCTTGTATTACTTTCTGTTTTGGTATGGGATGGACTTGTTGGTATGATTTTTGTTTTCACCTTTATGGGCACTCCTAACCTCACTCAATGTTTCCCACCACTCATTTAAACATTTGACATGGCTATAATAACAATTCTTGCTTTTTGTTGATATTGGCCTGTTTTTGTACGAAGCAGTAATCCTTTCTGATATGGTATGTGAAGACTTTATGAAAATCATTAAAACCAACTGACTTGGTCGATCTTATTTTGTATTACCTGTTATCCCTCCTAAAATGCATTTATCTTTCTTCATCATTCTGAGGCCACGAAACTCTATTGGATGTCTTTGTGTTTTTGGTCATTGTGTTTAAGCGTAGGCATCTCAATCTGGTATTTGGGTTCTATAAATATTGTCCGTAAATGTGAAATTGTTAGTTGACTTTTTGCTGTCTCTGTATTTCTGTGTTATTTATGCAGCTTGAGGGAGAGGAAGTTCAAAGGATGGCTAAACGTCGTGCTGAACGTGAAAGAGGCCGAAGAGAAGCTACTGCTGACATGTCTGAAGACTTGTCTGAGGGGGAAAAAGGAGATACAGTCAGTGATTTGTCTGCTCATGGTGAAAGCAACAGGGGCCGATTGCCTAGAATTAACTCTGTTGAGACGATGGAGGCTTGGGCTCATCAACAGAAAGGGAAAAAGCTGTACATTGTCTTAATAAGGCATGAACTGAACTCTATTCCTCTGGTTTGCAGCTAATAAAGAGATCTCTTGATATGCCAATGTTGTTTATTTAGTCACTTTTTGACATGTAGGTAGAAGTCTATTGAGAATTAACATGATGAGTTTGAAGAGATCTGTTTTTCTTATATTCAAACATGTCTTTTCATGCCTGCACTGTTTCCTGAATGTTATCGTGTAAATAAAATGATATTTCGCGTACGTAACGGTGGATATTCTTGCAGCCTTCATGGTTTAATAAGGGGTGAAAATATGGAGCTTGGTCGTGATTCTGACACTGGTGGCCAGGTAAATTTTTATTGCAAGAGCTTTTAGATTCATGTCCAGATTAAATAAAACTGCAGTCAATAAATTGAGGTCATTTGCAGTTGCTTGGGGAGACAGGTAAAGACTTTCCTTATTGTTCCGTTCTTTCTTTTTTTGGGTGTAGGTTAAGTATGTTGTTGAACTAGCAAGGGCTTTGGGCTCAATGCCAGGAGTATACCGGGTTGATTTATTCACTCGACAAGTGTCTTCACCAGACGTAGATTGGAGTTACGGTGAACCCACAGAGATGTTGTCTCCAAGAAACTCTGATGGTTTGATGGATAACATGGGGGAGAGTAGTGGTGCTTATATTATTCGTACTCCTTTTGGTCCTAGAAATAAATACATCCCCAAAGAAAGCCTGTGGCCTTACATCCCTGAATTTGTTGATGGTGCTCTTAACCACATATTACAGATGTCCAAAGTACTTGGTGAGCAGATTGGCGGTGGACATCCAGTGTGGCCTGTAGCAGTCCATGGGCATTATGCTGATGCGGGTGACGCTGCTGCTCTTGTATCAGGTGCTCTAAATGTACCCATGCTTTTCACTGGTCACTCGCTTGGTAGAGATAAGCTGGAACAGCTTTTGAGACAAGGCCGACTATCAAAGGACGAGATAAATACTACGTACAAAATAATGCGTCGAATAGAGGCCGAGGAGTTAGCTCTTGATGCCTCTGAAATAGTGATAACTAGCACTAGACAGGAGATAGATGAGCAGTGGCGTCTATATGATGGTTTTGATCCAGTACTGGAACGCAAGCTACGAGCCAGGATCAGACGTAATGTGAGCTGCTATGGCAGGTTCATGCCGCGCATGGTTGTAAGTATTGGGATATCAATCTTAAGTTTAATACCTGAGCTTGGGCTGCAGTTTCATGCTTTGCTTAGTTCGATAAGTCTTCGTACGCGTACTTACTCCTATTTTGATAGACAATGATAACTTACAAGTGTCTGCCATCAGTATTCAACATGGAAATCTCAAAAACAGCCAGTTGGACCTCAATGCATTGCGTGAAATGATATGTGTTAGCTGTTGTGCTAAAATTTAAGCTGGCCCTAAACTTTGGCTGAGCCTGGGCCTCTCTTTATCTGTTCTTTCCTTTTTTTACAACCCTGTTTTGTTGTTTCGGTCTCAAATCTCAATTCACGTGTATACATTAGCTCCATATCATATGGAGGGGAGTAGACAGGATTGGAGGATAGCCTTTTAGAATCAGATTTGATTTTCTTCACACTGTTGAGGTTGGGGCAATTTAGCATTTATTAGTGGGGTCAAATTGATGAATCAGCGTGAAAGTTATATACTTAAGGTAGAATTTGAATGTGAGTGCAGTTGCTTGACCCCTTTGAGGCCCACATGCCTCCGCCTCTGATCATGTTATCATTTCCTTGTTGTGCACACATTCTTTGCTAGTTGGGTACAGCTTGTAATAGTTTAGCTCTCTGCAGGTAATCCCCCCTGGGATGGAATTTCATCACATTATTCCACACGATGGTGATATGGACGGTGAAACAGAAGGAAATGATGATCAACCTACTTCTCAAGATCCACCTATTTGGTCTGAGGTTTGAATCGTTTCTCTTCATTTGCTTGGATGAGTCCCTAGATTGATGACTAATCTGCAGTGCTAGTCCTTCCAGATACAACCTTCTTTATAAATTCCTCGCCACTGTAATTTGTTGTGAATTTCACGCAATATTTGACTTGATATGCAGATAATGCACTTTTTTACCAATCCACGCAAGCCAATGATACTTGCCCTGGCTAGGCCAGATCCCAAAAAGAATCTCACAACTCTGGTCAAAGCATTTGGCGAATGTCGTCCATTAAGAGAGCTGGCTAATCTGGTACTCTTGGATCACCTCTTAAGTTTATAACATTTTCGACCAAAAGCTGCTGTATTTGCTTTGGCTCACGTGCTTCGTATTTCGTAGACCTTGATAATGGGAAACCGAGATGATATTGATGAAATGTCAAGCACAAATGCTTCTGTTCTTCTCTCAATACTTAAGCTTATTGACAAGTATGATCTCTATGGTCAAGTGGCATACCCTAAACACCACAAGCAGTCTGCCGTTCCTGACATATACCGTCTAGCAGCAAAGACAAAGGTATTCCTTTTGTAGTAGATATGCATTAGCAGCTAGATTAGATAAATAGTTGTACCAATAGGATCAATTTTTTGTTAAGTTATTTATAATACACTTCTACTTTCCCGTGTGTATGTTCAGAAAATTACATTTTCCCATGCAAGTCCACCTCGACGGCAATGATTTCATATGCACTACTTTATAGTAGTGTAGAGTGTTTTATAGCTATGAATTTCTTTGTGATGGGGTTAAAAGTGTGAATCTTGGAAGTGACCAGCATCATACTCTGCTGTTGCAGACTTTGTTCTAATTTTATGATAGGAAAGTCAAAATCACCACGGTTTGGCATGCAATTTTCTCTTAGAACCTGTCAGTTCCCAATGGTTGTGTCTGTTTTCTTTGTGGATGATATCTCATTTTTTTCGTGAATATTTGACTCTTAAGGAATCCTGCTTTTCTCTTTAGGAGTTCTACAAATACTTTTTTCTGTGGGATTCCTTTTTTATCCTACTCTGCTTTTTGGAAGTTATCCCACCTACATTTAGCATCTCCAAGATTCCGTTTTTCCTCCTACAATTCTGCTTTTCGTGGGGCATGCCTTTTGCTCCTCTTTGTTTTACTTTTGGAAAGTACGAAGGTTTATATCATGCACTCACATCTCTCGTTGTGTCAAGTCAATATTTACATTTTCTTGCAGTCAAACTGTGTTATTTTCTCATGTACGCGTTGTATGAAGAATAACAGTTATTATATAAGTCCTCTCTTGCAATGGTTTTTAAGTCAGCTCTATTGAAATGGTTGTAATGACCTTTTAGGACTACGTTCAATAATATTTGTGCTTAGTTAATTCAGTTAGAAACTGCATATCCAACAGTTCTTCTTGTCACATGGGCAGTCTCTTGGAAAGGGAGCCTAATTTCATAGATTATAGCAAGGCTCCAGTCAAAGTTAAAGGGAGGCTAATCTTTGTGGGCTGAGGGAGTAAAACTCCTATTTGTTTTATGTTTGTTATCACTCAACTGCAACCGTATGGTGTACAGTTGTGGAAGCAAGTTTGTTTTAACTCTCTCTCTCTCTCTCTCTCCGTCCCTATCAGTTATGTATGATTTGATAGCTTATCATTGTTTCCCCATTTTGCAGGGAGTCTTCATTAACCCAGCGTTCATTGAGCCATTTGGGCTTACTCTAATTGAGGTACACTTTCTCTGCGTGTGAATTTCACTAGTTAGTTCACAATAATCCATTATAACTCCTCCTCCATTAAACAGGCTGCAGCTTATGGTCTTCCGATTGTTGCCACAAAAAATGGAGGTCCTGTTGACATACTGCGGGTATTTGAATCAACAGATATGTTTCATTCTATAAGTTGTGGTATTTGTACCAATCTAATAATAAAGTGTGATGATTACTGTATCTGTTACAGGTACTCGATAACGGTCTCCTTGTTGATCCCCATGACGAGAAGTCTATTGCTGACGCTCTTTTAAAGCTGGTTGCAGATAAGCAGCTATGGGCCAAATGCCGACAAAATGGGCTGAAAAATATTTACCTGTTCTCATGGCCAGAACATTGTAGAACTTATTTGACACGAATAGCGGGTTGCAAACTGAGGCAGCCATGGTGGCAAAGAAGTGACGATGGGGATGAAAACTCAGAATCAGATTCACCTAGTGATTCCTTGAGAGATATACAGGATATATCATTGAACTTAAAGTTTTCGATGGATGGAGAAAAGAATTCAGGCAGTGCCAATGCCGATAGTTCTTTGGAATCTGAGGATCGAAAGAGTAAGTTGGAGAATGCTGTTTTGACATGGTCAAAGGGTGTAAAGGGCCCGCAAAAGGCTGGGTTTTCGGAGAAAGCAGATCATAAATTCCCAGCATTGAGGAGGAGGAAGCATATGATTGTTATTGCTGTGGATTTTGAAGATATATCAGATCTATTTTCAAGTGCTAGAAAGATATTTGATGCTGTGGAGAAAGAAAGGACTGAAGGCTCTATAGGGTTCATATTAGCTACATCCTTTACTTTGGCTGAAATACACTCTTTTCTCATCTCGGGGGGACTGAGTCCTACCGATTTTGATGCTTTTGTATGCAATAGTGGTAGTGACCTCTACTATTCATCTCCTAATTCAGAGGATAACCCCTTTGTTGTTGACTTGTATTACCACTCGCATATTGAATACCGTTGGGGTGGAGAAGGGTTGAGGAAGACATTGGTTCGTTGGGCCGGTTCTATCAATGATAAGAAGGGTGAAACTGAAGAACAGATTGTTACTGAAGATGAAAAGATTTCAACCAACTATTGTTATTCTTTTAAAGTGCGGAATCCAGGAAAGGCAAGTCTGCGGCTTCTCTACTCTTAGTAACTTCTTTATTTTACTTCCTGCCCTAGGCATTAATTCAAATGGAGTGGTGTGAGATGGCTTGAGCTCGATTAAGCTTGAACCCGGTTTGAAGACAAAATGATTCAAGGTTAATCTTAACTCTTGACCTTGCTGTGTGTTGAGCCTGAACAATGTGTATTAGGCTCGTACATGTTTTGGAAAAGCTAGAGCTTAGTGTATCTTACAGTAGCAGAATCGACAATAAGGAACGGATGTTACTAGTATTTTACACGAAATTATGCCACCTTTAGGTGATTTATAAATTGTTTTTTTCTTAGCTTTTCATATTTTGTTACACGAGGCACAGAAAAATAAGAGGCCTACTTGTTTTTCAACTTGCGCTAAGAAATTAATACCCCATTAACTTTTTACAAATTTGACATTGGTTTTCTTAGCGTTTTGTATTAGATTGAGCAACCTTTCAAAAACATAAGTTATTTGTCGAGCCAAGCTGAGCCACTTGATCAGTTTAAAAGAAGGTGAGGTGAGCTTGAACAGAACTTTGATTGTTTACTGAGCTGGGCCATGCTTGGACATTATTGAGGTTGGTTCAAGCTGAGGCTGAGCAGTCAAGAACTTTGCGTGGCTTGGCTCATTTTCATGACAGGGCTTAATACTTTTCTTAGCTTTGGAGAATATAAAGATGGGGCGGGTTTGTCAGTACGCTAGTTTGGGTTGGAGGCTCGTCAAATTGAATTTAGAGCTACAAAGTGGAATGCAGTTGTTTACTTATATGTTTGTGTATGTGTTCTTTTTCTAATGAAGCTCTATGGGTGCTTAATGCATTTTCAGATATTTCTTCTTCATCTTATTGTTGTTTCTCTTCACAGATTCCCCCAGTTAAGGAATTTCGGAAATTCATGAGAATTAATGCTCTCCGTTGCCATGTTGTTTATTGCCAAAATGGAAGTAAGATTAACTTAATTCCAGTATTGGCATCTCGTTCCCAAGCCTTAAGGTATAGCTCCTACAGTTTGTTAGCTGTTAAACTGTTTCTATTAATTGTTAGTGTTCTGTAATATTGCTGATTTTAGTTTGTCTTTTTCCAATCGTTACACAAAAACCTTGCATTTTGTTCATGAAATAAGATGGGAAGTAGTAATTAGGTCTAAGTCCTACTTAGACTTTTTCCCAACTGGTTAGTCATTAAAACCAATACATGTCCAATGACATGGTCCACTAAGTTGTCAAGCAGGTTAAGTAATATAAGACACAATGTTGTCCTACTATGCGCACCTCCAATACTTAATGGATGTATCATGCTTAGTTTTGCCGCTCATCATTTTTGTGTAAGTTGTTGTCATTATCCCACCTTTAAAGAGAGACTTTAATCCAAACAAATTTTTCGCTGTGTCCGTTATGTCTTGCTTCACTGTAACTAATTATAACAGTGCTGACAATTAGAAAGAATAGCCATACAAAACCTGTGTCAGCCTTGAATGAGGGGATGGCCACATTTTGTTTGTGAGGTTTTTTTAGTTGATTTTGTTCACAGGGTTGCGATTTGAACCAACTCAAGTGTCCGTATAACTCGCGTGCAAGTGGGAAATTTTAGCTTTTGGATTTTAGAGTTAGCAGGGTACAATGCTCAACTTTGAATTGGACTAAGAGTTGTCCAATCAGTCATTTGGCTGTTCACCTGTGGGAGGATCCTCTGGAGCAGGGCCTTATTTTTCTTTACCCTGTGTATTTGATAGTTTGCTACTAGTTTGACACTCTACATTGACAAATTGTCAAGCCGGTGGCACATTGGATCAGTTTGAGCCTTGAGGTGCCATATGTCCTGATTTGCCATTATATTCCAGCCAGTGTCTAATTAACTCCACGAGGCTTAGAGTAAACCCTCACTTATATAATGGGGATGCACGTTTGTGTCCCAGTAGTGAGACACCTAATTTTCTCATTTCTTAAGGGGAAAACTATGGCGCTCAAGTGTTGTGTGTTAGACCCCCCATTATGCGGATCACATTACTGCAAGCTATTTGTGTTAAAATCATTAATGCGTACTTGGGGTACTGTAGACCTCAATACCATGGCCTCTTCGATTAAATTAGGCTTCTGTGAACTGTGGAGGATTTGAATGTTTCACTCAAGTTTAGAGTCTATGGATCCCAAAGCATCAGAGATTACACAGGCATCAGTGGAGGATCTGTTAGATAAATGTGG
>JABCMJ010013860.1:0-18749 GCA_014822125.1 Arbutus unedo | reverse complement strand
CCTAAACGGATGCCAAAAATCAGAATAAAAGTAAAAAAAACGATATTCACCGCATAACAAGAACTGTCTCTGAAAAAATCATGTGAGTAAAGGTCACCGAAACAAATACTACATGAATATTGGGTGAAGGAAGACAAGAAATCTATAAAGACCCATACTTAAAAAAAAAATTAATAAAATTAATTCAATTTTAGAATTTTTTATTTAATAATTTAATATTTAATGCATTTTACATTTGGACTTGATGATTCATATTTTAATTTTTGGATGTGTGTGCCTAGTGAGCCTAGCCCAAACCCTTTCTAACCCATCTAAGTTCTTGGCCCAATCCCTTGCACGTAAAAATCTTAATGAATCCATCATTGCTCAGATTTTTGACATGGTGAATCCATCAATTTGATTTTTGTACATGGTAGAAATCTCTGATGAATCTCTTCTCCCCAATGTCATTCTTTCACTTGCTCACCACTCTACCTCAAACATCCATGGAACTGGTTTTTCATCTCAAATCTCCTTCTTCTTCCTCCAAATCTCCTGTCATCCATAGTTTGATCTTAAACTTCCATGACACCTCACATGGTTTTTGACAAATCAGGAATTTTATGGTCACTCTCACACTCCACCTTCCTCTTATAAATATGACCCTCTTCCTCTTGAATTGACATCAAAATCTCAAATTTGAAATTGGTTACTGAGAGAAGAGTGAGAAAAATCAGTTTACAGTAGAAAGAAGAAGAAGAAGAAGAAGAAAAGATTGCAATTCAAGTCAATTCATCCATTTTAAGTCAAATTCTTTTAATTAAAACTTCATTTACCCTCATTCGAGGTAATAGAACTCTTCATTTACCTCAATTTATGTCATAGACCATAGGTTTAAGCTTCACGAAGCCATGAAAACTAAACCCACAGTTGTAAATTTTCGTAGAAGACATAGTTCAACCAAATGATTATTTTTGGACCATCCGAATGAGATGTCTTGCTGTATTTCTGTTATATTGTGAAACTTCTAGTGCAATCGAATGGCCATTTTTGGTCCATCCGAATGAACCTGTATGCTGCATTTGGAAAATGCTTTACTTTTTGTAACCCAACCAAATGACCATTTCTGGACCATCCAGATGACTTTTGCAAACTAACTTTTACTGGTTTCTTTGAATCAGACTGGTTACTATTCCTTCACTCGTACCTTATTTTTATTAAATAAATTAAAGTAAAGAAAAAGAAGTAGTCCCCATTTGGAAATAATAGCATTAACAAAATTTTCAAATTCTAATTATTTCAAAATTTTGTCGCCCCCCATTTTAGTATAAAAATAAAAAAACTATGTCTTTTCTTTTAAAAGAATGACTCGTAACTTATCATAACCTTATCCATTTGAGACAAATAAGTATACCATTTTTATTCCTTGATTCAGATCTTCAAAAATTCACTTTTTTCATACTTGACCATTTTGTCAGCAATCAGATTTTTCAGCCTAATGCAAACATAAGATCAAATGAATTTTTAAATCAAGATATGTTCCTACTAATCATATTGTCAATACCAAAACATAAACTTAGATTTTTTCAACCTCGATATCATATTCAACCATCCACTTTAGGATAATCCATCCGGACGACCTATATTGATCCATTCGGACGACCTATATTGAATCAACCGGATGACTATTATTAATCCTACCGGTTGACTTATGCTTGACGACTTATGCTTTACGCTTTATGCTTAATGACTTGTGATTTATGTTTGACGACTTATGCTTTACTTCCTATGCTATGTTGTTTCTCATAATCATGTTATAATTCATGTTTATGCTTACGTACTTTTTATATTTCATTTGAAATTATGAACTATGTATTCTCATACTATCTTGATCATCCTAGTTATTATTTCAGCATGTTGTTCTCATGACATTTTGAGTTAGTTACGTCTCATGTATTTAGGCAAGTTATGTCATAAGCCGGTTATGTTCTTTAGTCATGTCGTGTCTTTTGAAAACAAAACCATAGGTGATGATGGAGTTAGAATTTTTGTCGAGGCACGACACACGGGAGACATAATGCCCGAGAGCATAATAATTGAGAGCATGGGATATGGGAGTCGATATTTGGGTACATATGCATTGGATACGAGGTTCAACTTAGGGGTCAGGACCATATCGGTCAGGTACATCATAACACTATTTAAATGGATTTGATTTATGGGCAACGTTGGTGTTGACCCGAACTTGAAATTTTGAAATAAACTTTGGACGCTTATGAGCCTTAGTTAGACATGTGTCAAGATCTTGAGAGAACTGTAGAAAGTAGATTTGGTCTTCATTACGCTCTTCATACTGTGATTATTCATTGTCAATATTGTTTTCACTTATTCATTATCATTAATTATGACATGTTCATGCATCATTCGTTCTATGGCATAAATTGAACTACGGGTAAGATTTTTATTATTGAGCTTTATCGTTTATTTGGTGTAATTTCTTTACCCCTGACCTTTCATGCCAGGCGTCGTTGATGACGTAGCCAAGCCTTCTTACCCAGCCACCAATGATAGCACTTTCGTGGAGGATATTATAGCACCATGGTTCACCTAACTTATGTCGAGCTCTATTTTATTCTAGTATTAATGTATTTTTATTTCGGTTGTAATCAAAACTTATTTTATTAATGAATAAGTTAATTTTTTAATGTTAAATATTTTATATAACGTTTCTGAGTTTTCGGGGCGTTATAAAATCCTAGTGTATTTTCGTTGATACTAGAAGCTAGAAAGACATGATATGATTTACCAAAAAAAAATTTGGTGATTGTCACGGCAACCAAACAAACAAACTTGAACTAAAAAATCCTAGGATTACCAAAAAAATGAGAAGGAGAAACAAGACTACGCTTAATTTCTCTATAAGTTTTGAAGATGCATTTGACCAAATCGATGACCAATCCTTTTGTATTATCAAATAAAAAATTGTAATTTCATAATTTTCACCGAACAAATTTTCACAAAAAATCATATGATGATCTCCGTAGTCTTACCAAATAAATTTTCAGAAATCTTTTTGGGTGGTCGTCTTCCTAATTTATTTGATTTATCATATTTATTTTTAAATTTCAAGCATATATAAATAGACATAGTTTTAATCTACCAATTTAGAAATTAAATAATATCACTTACAAAGAACAAAAAGGTAAACCTACTACTCAAAATAATGACAAATGCATCATGTTACGTAAAGTTATGACTCGCCCTACGTTGCATGCACAAATAAGACCATGATTTAAATTATGCATTTTATAGCTTTTGTAAACACTTTCTTGGATTTTGTTAGGCTTCGATATTCGACAACTTCTATACTTGGAACATCTATGCAGCATTCCATTTAAGAAAATTTTAGCACTAATTTTTTGGCAAAACTTGGCCATTATTCATTGAGATGGTTCTTTTTCACACATTGTCCATTGAAAAGATGGACAATGTTCAATTGGGCTCCTGGGGGCGTAGATTTTCTTGTTTTGAAACAAAGATTTTAAATAGAGGAAATATTTTTGTGTCCAACCCTGGGAAGCCCTTTGTGTTATAGAAGGTACTCCTGCATCATTCTATCAATAATCGCTTTTAAGGTTGCCAAGATGATGTTTGTGCAATAAAGCCGGCTATATATTGGTACCTATGGAAATCCCAAATCCTACGGTCTCAGGGTTCACAAAGTTGCAAATTGAATGAGTAACGAAATTTAGAGAGTGAAAGAGCGCGCGCGCGAGAGAGAGAGATCATTGCTCATCAATATGTCCTCTTCTTCCTGGGGTTCTCAGCGAGCTAGTAGCAAAACAAAGTGCCTCTGACCATTTTCATCATGGCATGCCACCAGCCTCACTCCATTATGTTTCATTCCTCTTAGTCAATAATTTCTCCCTCTTCCTCCTCGAGCTCCTCAGCTTCCCCTCCTTTTAAGCTAACAAAAGGAACTGCTTCTTTAGCTAACCCATCATGTTCATCTTCATAGTCAGCAACCCCATCATAATCACGATGATGACCATACTTGGATTCTCCACCAGCAGTCTTGTCATGGGCTGCAGAAATACCTATTTGTGGACTAGGTAATTTTTCTTCAACCAGCTCACCCTCTGATGCATTAACTTTGATTGTCACCAAAGGAAATCTCAGAGGCTTCTCAGGCCAATCGTCAAAGAAAGAATTCATCACCATGAATCTAAAAACCTGCAACAGATGATGCTTATCTCTTCTAATATCTGCACTCAGTAGCCTTTGCAAAAGGGTTGGCTGCTTTTTGTTCAAAAAAGGTTTGGTGCGTGAATCATTGTCTCTTAACTTCTGCCTCTTGGAAAACCCTTCATCTGGATTTGCCAAGATAGATGAATCATGGTCTGTTAACTCTTGCTTCTTGGAAAACCTTTCTTTCTGACGGTATCTTCCCCTTTTATTATACTTCTTTTGAAAGAAGTCCTTCTTTGTCAATGCTTTGTTACCTACTTCCTTTCCATGCACTTGTTTCTCCGAATCCGAAAGATAACATGATGGGATTTCGGCTACTTCACAACCTAACTCAGCCTGTTTTGCTAAAATCTCTTTGAGTTGCTGCAAACAAGATTGTTCATTGTTAGATCTTACAAATCAATAGTAACAAAATCAGAGGGCGACATCAAACCAGTCAGCTTCACCAAGAGATTGCTATTGACAGCAGTAAATCCAAAAGCGAGTGGAGATAGGTTAACATTTTCAGATGAAAAGTGAAAAATGGTATGTAATGCCAACGTTTTTTTTTTTCCAACTAAATGAAGAAGCCTTTCAGTAAAATGATGTCGAAGTATGAAACATCAGTGGAAAACGGATGGGAACAAAGAAGTGATGTTACACTTGTTGGAAACAATTTTTTGTCAAAATAGACCAATTAGTGTTACCCGACATCTCTCTCTTCCTGAATACAGATTTTTTGCATGGTAAAAATGTTGGCGTAAGCATATTTAGCAGGCCCTTGGCAATCCATTCAGATTTACTACACAATGACTGTGAAACCCATCAGGGGTTGGAGCTAGCTCAGTTGACCAAAAATCCTTAATTCTTCATTTTAAAAAACACTTCTTATGACACCAGGTACTTAAAATGCTCCATTTTGTTGTCCAGAAAATGGGGAAAAAGAATATTATCAGCAACCTTAAAAACACCATTCTTACCTGCCTACCAATACAATTCTAGGAATAAATATTCAGTGCTCTTGGGGCACTGCTGAATGGTGCCCCAGGGTCTTCCAATACCATGCAATGATGCAGAGCCCATGACTAAGCGTATGGACTTGTGGTTTTGGAGGGTCTGCCCCAACAGAACTGAATAGTTAGTCCAATTTTAGTGCTCAAAGAGGGGAGGTGAAGAAACCACGGGCAAACTTTGAAGGAACAGAGATCTGTAATGGCACTTTTTCAAACCAGAACAACACCAGCAAAAGAATGTCGACAGAACACGGAATAATGGACACTTCCTGTCTTTCTAATTTTTTGACTAACTGTTAACTTGTATGAAATAAAAGTTGATTGATCAGTGTAAACATATTAGTATTTTTTTTATATTTAAACTTAGTTTTCATTTTGATGTAATGTTCTTTCTGCCATTGCTTCCAGATCTCACAGCATTCAATTTATGCTATAGGTGTAGTTGTAATCGGAGTACCTGGCGCCGTGACTTGGCATCTTTGGTGATAACCTCAGGTTCTGTATGCTTTTCTGTCAGCTTCTGCAGGAAAATAAAGTCCACGGTCAGAGAGACGCTCATTCCTGACTGAAATCATTGACAGCGTGTGTTGCAGATGAAAAACCTTCTTTACGTTGCATTTTGATGGGTAGTTCTGCCTGCGTTCTTCACGCCACTGTTTTATTTCTTCTTCCGTGTAATTCAAAGATAGAGATCTTCATTTAAAGGAGATGAAAAAAAAGGGACGGTTCAACTGGACAGACTGGATAAGTGAAAACATACCATGTAATCGATGAAGGGAATACTAATGACAGACCACAAGCACCAATAATTGAGACCAGAAAAACTATTATAAAAAAAAAGGGCACTTATGCCATCAATCCAAATTAAACTTTTTCTTCCGTGGTCATAAGGACATCAAAATATGCAAGAACACTAATACTCCATTTACCATGATAAAACTCAACCTCCTCTACTTCAATGGCACCACCACAAACACCACCCCTCCACCTCTTCCTCCAATGCTGCCGCTGGCACTCCAAATATAGACCGCACCACCATTGCAGTCACTGTTGCCGTCAATAACCATTCCCGACAAATGTATTCCCCTAAGGCCTTAAAGGCATGTACATGATCTGGGACTTCAAGAGGGTAGTCAAGCCCACAAATATGATATACTTGTGTTGCTCAATTGAGTGTATAACTTTGCAATTAGTTGATTGACATG
The DNA here is from genome assembly GCA_014822125.1 of Arbutus unedo. Lineage (NCBI taxonomy): Eukaryota > Viridiplantae > Streptophyta > Magnoliopsida > Ericales > Ericaceae > Arbutus > Arbutus unedo. The sequence continues at coordinate 12,325 of JABCMJ010013860.1, read as the reverse complement.
ATTTAAAATGTGAGAACATTGAGAATGCGATACAGGTTTTCTGCTTCACAGAAAAGGAATATTTTGTCGTAGAAATCAATTGTTTTAGGGTATCTTTGTTAAACTCAGGTATCGATTTGTTGGACTCTCTGAGTTCGAAAGTTTTTTAGCCTGATTTAGTCACTTGAAACGATCACCATGGATGCATCTTACAGAATGGGGCAATGAGATGAGGCTTGGAAGATTGTTGAACAGATTTAGCCTAATATCATCCCATCAACCAAATTGATGTCAAGTAATTCAGTGATCTGAAAGCATGACGAAAAATTAGAGAAGTTCCTCTGATTCGGATTGTACGTCCCTTGTCATTGTTTCCTGTAGGCATCTAGGTGCTTCATTAAGGGGGCAGGAAATTCATGTTTATGTGATTAAAATTGGAACGCACCCCCAAGATTTCAAGTTGGAAATACTTAGCTTTTAAGCATGGTCAACTTTCCGTCAAACTTGTTCATTTTAATCGCCAACTCACGTTGAAATGCTAACCTAAAGTCCATGGTAACATCAAAATGTGTAAACCAATAAGTTTTGCACAAATGTATAGAGGCCCATATATGGAAAATGGGATTTAAAAGGCCAATGAAGCATCTCGTAAGGTGGTGTTACGAAGCAAATTTTGTTTTTGTTTTTGTTTCTAATTTCCGGATTGCAGATTATAGATTGTCGATTATAATCAGAATCTTTAAAAAAAGTTTTGATAATATGTGAAAAATATATTACATAGCTGTGTTTGGACCATTTTGACCTATGAAGCATATATATAGATGCGGGATACAGCTACAACACGATACGGATACGGTGATATGTCAAAACTCAAAAAATAGGACACATATACATCAGGGATACGTCCATCAAAATTAAAAAATGTGTAATTATTATTCTTATATTATGCATAAAGAAGAGCCAAAAGAAATAAAAGTAGTTCAATTGCTAATACAAAACAATTAGCACATGTCAATTATCAAAAGTCATTCAAAATAAAAAGAAAGCTAATAAAGCATGTAATACATGCCAAAAGTTCAAACTAATAGGTGATAATTCCTATTGATTTCCACCCCTATCAACTTCAATATTTAATTATCAACTTTAATTGCATCCCCTTCGCCTTCATCGGTGAAAATCACGGTTTTCATGTCCGGCTAATCAAGGGAAAGACTTATGATTTCAAGTACACTGGCACCCTCAAGTACTTGTGATCATACAAATTTGAATTTTAGAAAGAAAAAAGAAAAGATTAGATAGCAATACTTACTAGTTAGTAGTTACTACTTGCTATATAATCTCATATAATATTCGGTATATTGTGTACGTCAAGTTACGACATTTGTCGATCTACGAGAGAGAGAGAGAGAGAAAACCTAGAACGATCAAAGATTCAAAGCCGACCTCGGTTTTTTTTCTTTTACTATCTCTATTGCAATTTGTAGTACATCTATTTTATGTATCGTATATGCACATGATATATACAATCTAGTTAAACTTTGACCCTATAACTAGTTACTTAATTTAAAAGGAAAAACATTTTAATCCCCATTGTAACTTTCGCGAATCCCAAATATTTGTCGATATTAAAAATATTTATTTTAAATACAAGATACTTATTTTCCATATCTGTTACGTATTGAGGCGTACAGGGTGCATATCCATATCCGATACCCATACGCAAGTAAGGCAACTAGTTTCAGAGTACCCGTACTTGCTAGATTTTGACCATTTTTCCCTTGCCTAGTGTTTCTTAATAGGATGATTCTATTTGAACCCCAAAAATATTTCTAGCACCATCTTCTTGCACACTTAAAAAGTCAAATTTAACAAACTTAAATATTCTCAATGCACCCAAAATTATTCCATTATCAACCTTAAACATATCTTAACCAATGTTTAAAACTTTTCAACCCCGTATTATTTTCTCCCTAAACCCAACTTAACATGCACTAAAAAAGCCCTAATTGTATGATGCATAGTTTATTTGTTAGGGTGTTTTTGAATGTTCTTTGAAGTAAGGTTGGAATGATTAGATTCTTCATAAAAGTAGTTAGCCTATTTTAAAAATATTTTTGTATTTAAAATGTTAGGAGGGCTTGTTGAATTATTGCATTATGGCCTTATATTCGCTAATAGGCCATCGTGACCTCTCCAATTTCTGGTCTTGTGGCTTAAAAAATTTCTATGGTTTGGCTTTGCATGTCCATACATATATCCAATGTTCAGCTTTGAATGTCCAAATAGTTGCAACATGTTCAACTCCAAAGTTTCGTATAAAGCTAGTTTGTTAGGCTATGCAATGCTGAAAAACATCCTATGTTTAGATGTGCATATCCGTCAACGGACTGCGATTTTCCATATTAATGAGCTTAAGATATCTAAACGATAACATAAAAAGATAAAAAGGATGGATAGAATTTAGGGCTTGAAAGATGCAAAAGACATTCTACCATCCAAGAAAAAAGTTTAAGCTCCAAAAACAAAGGTTTTTCTATGTGATTTAGATTTACAAAGAAATTTGTAGCGCAAGAGGACTTTTAGTTTGTCTCTCTATGTCATTAAAGAACGGCTAAATTCGTAACAAAAAATTCAAAAAAATATTTGGGCTAGAGAAAACTATTTCCGGTTTTAATAAAATCACCCTTCTTCATACCCTTTTTCCGTTATCACATATAACTTCCCCTTGAAATATGATAACCCTCAACTTTAAATTACTACACCCTTTACACAACATCAATTAAATATAAGCAAAAAAATCGTGGACCTCAAATTCCCACATTCCCAATGGATTTCTAAGCAAAGTAATTAACATTTTGATATTGTTATCAATAACGGAAAAAAGAATAAAGCAAAACTAAATACATATACATAAGATACAATGATGTTTTAAACGTAAAACCATAAAGCAGTATATTTTGGAACAACCACCATACAATATGTCTCAAGAATATGGCTCGAAAGGACACTTCTTTCTTGAATCTACACTAAAATAGGAATCTTACACTATGGTTCACAAATTTGCTACAAGACTATGTTTTCCCATTTCCACCCTCTCTTGTTCCTCAGCTTGCTTCTTTCCTTAGGAAACTATATTTGGCTATTGAAACTTACCAAATACGATTTTAAACACTAAGAGATTCAACCAGAATACAAACTCAATGGATGAATCATGTTTACTCCTAACAATAAGCAAATTAAGCAGGATTCTCAAACTAACTATTACATGGATTAGCCGATAAAAAAACCGTTACATGGATTAGCAGTCACTCCCCAAATAAGCTGTTCCTACTGCCTTGTGCAAGGGCTAGTCTTAAGGATAAAGGAGTAGTCTATAAAGATAAGGAGGAGCTATTCGCGATGTTTCACCCCTAATGGTTGGAGAATGCAGAATTAGAATGCAAAAGCTCCTCTAGGGGTGGTTTTTATATTCTGCCTCCTTAAGCAAGTTTTGATAATGAAGTTTCCCATAATGCATTCCACAATTTTAGGTGCGAAACACACAAAATGCAGGCACCCAAACACCCCCAAATTCTAATTGTGCGCGAAGTTATTTTATTGTGCAGTTACATTTAAAAATTTCTTGCACATTAAGATGCAACTGTCCGTACAGTACGGAAAACTACTGAGAGTTCCATGATTAAAATGGGATCTTGTTTCAACACCTTAGATAAAGAAATTAAAAAATAGAAACATTACTGAAACCGGCCTTACAGAAGTAAATATGAAATCATAATTTCTTTACAAAATAACGTACAAAATGAAGTTGTCCACAAAATTGAAAATGCACCCTTATACACATCGCTTCCTGATCTTCTCATGTATTATCAAAATAATAGAAAGAACAAAAAAGGAACAAGTCAAGAACAATTTCGTACTATGATTTTGCCTTCAGAACTTACAACTATACCAAAACGTGTTGCTTAAATTTTACAGATAACTTGGCATTTTTGGAGCAATAACTTTGAACCATGTTAGCAATATACCACTATTTTATAAGGATTCTTAATTCAAGGGACTGTATGTTCATGTCTAAAATATTCCGGCACTGAAAAAGAAAGGGGTGTCCTGCAAATTAGTTCCACAAAGAATATAAGTCCTGCGTGTGGGGAGGCCATACATTATTTCATAAATCCTGTGCTAGAAGTAATCAACTAAACCCACATTCGAAAAAGGTAGGTTTCTATTCGAAAATCTACGTAGTAGCAGAGCTTAGATTTTCCTTATAATGTTATCCTCTATTTCATATGATTTTTACCTCCTAGATTAGTTGTTACGAGCATTCATGCTGTTAATTAAAACATATCCAAGGTATGCATCCCGTATTCCTGATACATTGGGCTTGTCAGCTCATGCTATTCCTTCACATACATTTTCAAAGATGGGAGCTTTATCTTGAGGATCCGGCTCTCTTATAAGTATTTGTCTATATGAGTGGTTTCTATTATGACCACAGTCATAGCAAATAATGAAATAAAAATACTTTTCAATGTAGTTTTGTCATACGTTGCTGTCCACGTTGTAATTCTTTCGATAAATTTCTCATGACAAATACACAATCTCTAAAACTTTGTGAATTACTATAATGGACTGAAGTTATTGCTCATATACACACCATAGCAAGACCTGTCCATTCTTCTTAGCCTGCCATCATTTAGAATGAGATATGTACTTATGTCTAACTTGCGTGTTTTTTCCCTAAAGCTAAAAGCGAATAGTTCCTTCTCAGATATGAAAATGACCCCAAAGAAAGAAGACAAAGAAAGGTAGTTTTAGTTTGTCATCTGAATAAATAACTTTCTAACAAATCATATTTCCCAAATAATAGTCAGCTTAGCTAGAGTTCTCTTGATGAAGAAAAGACAAACATCGCCACACAAATTACCTCCTTTGCATGACATGAGTTTTGTTGGTAGAATTTGCAAGCTTGCCTATTTAAGAAAGAGAGAGAAATATTATCTCTTGATACATAGAAATTGAAAGACGTTGGAAACACAACAAGAAGAATCATTACTCTCACATGCAAAAAGTTACAAAAAAGAATACATGGGCTTTATGCAACTGATCGGATTATAGATATCCCTTCAACAAATATAGGTCATCAAAAGGATCTCGAAGAGCCACCAAAGCATGACAAAATCTTTCAGAAAATGGATTCCTCAAATAATTTCTTTTATTAAGTCTCCATCGTGCATTCCCCTACATAGTTTGTAGGGTAATTGATCACTAATAAGGATTGCAATCAATATAAAAAAGAGAATTCCAGATTGGAGACCTCTTGACCCATATACGATCTAGTTCTACAGCTTATCGCTGAACTGATGAATAAAGATTGAAATTCACTTCGAGAGTCAAAATGGCATCATTTCTTAAAAACTACTAGCATTGCCAAGAGAAGAGCTAAAGAGGTGGTCAGGCAATTGACCAAGCTCTACGACAAACATACAGCAAGCAAGAGCTTCTCCGGCTTCTCCGAAAAATCTCACAGTTCTTGCCCTAAATGCTACGTGCAAAACTTAAATTCTTTATTGTTAGCCAAGGAAAATGACTTGTGGTAAAGACAAGATAGGGCGATCTCCCCTTTTCAAAAGAGAGGACTTGAGAGAGCTTGAACTTGATCGACAAAATCCAGGGCGGAGGACCTAAGTTGTTGAACAAAGCCCATCTTTTGAGATACGTTTTTAATCAGTGACAATACCAATATCAACTAATCATTGTTTCCACATCTTTTCTAATTCTTATAATGATCAAGCGGATCAAGCAAAAGATCCCATTCCAAGGGTAAACACCAGTCCCATGAAATGCAAGAGGTTCATCAAATGAATGCTCTAGGCCCAGGTAAGGCCTTTTCTGATGATTAGATTGGTGCGGTGAAAGCCTCGAAGATCTAGAAGATGCATTTACCTAAATGCCATCTTATTTCAAATGCATTTACTAAATCTTTTTGGAGTGATGTTCTTATAGCGGGTTATCCTTTTAACTATATGCCTTCCACAGATCTAGAATATCAAGTTCTGTTTCCTGCTCGTCTTCTCTACTTCCGACCCTCAAGATTTTTGGATGCACATGTATGTTCATATCCTTGATCGCGACACTAATAAACTTGATTCTTGGTCCTTCAAGTGTGTGTTACTTGGTTACTCATGCACCCATAAGAGATACAAGTGTTACTGCCTTCTCTTCGTCGTCTTTTTGTTTGTGTTGATGTTATCTTTTATGAGTCATTACCTTTTTTCCTAGGTGGTTCACCTATAAATCCATCCCATTACTTGCTATTTTAGTTCCATCACTACTACCGCCTTTTGTGAATCCCTTGCTAATTTTATGTTTGTCGGACCAAAGTTTTGCACGCTCTACCTCCACCTAACATCTCGTCTTCTCATCTATTGAAAGATGAGGTTGCTTCAAGATTCACTCCCCATTGCTCTTCATAAAGGCCCCGTTCACTTGCCAAGAAATGATGAAAAATTATGGAAAAACTAATTTTCCTACAACTTTGTTGGTGTTCAATTGCCAAGAACGTTGTGAGTCCCTCGCTTGAAATTTTCCCATTGGGATTAATATTTCTATCTGAACTATGGTAATTATTGAATTAGGCCCCGTTCAGTTGGCAATAAATGATGAGAAAACTAATTTTCCTGCAATTTTTTTGGTGTTCAGTTATCAAGAAAGTAGTAGGTTCCACACTTGAAATTTTCGACTAGAATTTACTTTTCTCCAAATCATGTCCTGCCAAATTCTCAGGATTATGCGTTGCGGAAAAATCTTAAGACTTTTATTTGGACTGTGGTAATTATTGAATTAGTGTCTTATTGTATTTTGGTCCTTAATTAAATTTTTTTTTTGTTTTGCATTAATGTTTTTGGGGGGTTATTTGTTCGTCTTGACAAGAAATTTTAGAAAAGTATAAAATTATGTCAAAAAATAAAAAAATTAGAAAAATAACCAAAAGATGGTATGTTTTATAGCTTTTTTTGTCACATTAGATGAACTTTTTTTAGCTTTTGGACATAATTTTATATTTTTTATATTCTTTTCATCGAGACAAACTAATATTTCACAAAATATTGATTAAAAATAACAAATGCAAAAAAAATTGGATAAAAATAAAAAATAATGAATTTAGTTAAGTGCACACCAAGTGGTATAATAACTATATATGTGTTTTAGGGTCTACGTGTTTAGGATACCTAGCTTTCTTTTTACACAGTAGAATATATATCAGAACTATAGTGGTACATATGTTATACATATTTAATATATTTTATTTTATGCATATGTTAGGTCTTTTATACGTATGCTAATCTAACGTATTTAAAATATTATGTATATACCTAATATGTTATATACATATCTAAAATATCTATTCCATTATATTTATCCAATATATCAAATATATATTATTAGTGGAATGAAAGTATATATTTATCTTATTATTTGTTTAACTCGGTGGAATGAAAATACATGCTTTTTTTCCTTTATTTTAAACTTACATGACGATATTTTAATTTTTATGAAGGAGTTTCATAATGGTTGGAAGGGCAAATTTTAAAAATATACTCTCAAAATTAATTTTGTTCACATCTAACCATTGAATTCAAGAAAAAAAATTCGCTGTTTTCTTTTTTCCTGACACATGAACTAGTGAATTTTTTTCCTACAAAATTCCTTTGTCAAATGAACACACAAAAGAAAATAAAATTCCTTTTCTTGTACTTCAATTCACTTTTTGAGAACAACTTTCTCGTACAACTTTCCTGACAACTGAACGGAGCCAAAGGTGTTCATACTTGTACTTCTTGTCCTATTGTTCAGTATGTCTCTTATCATCACTTATGCCCCTCAGTTCGTGCTTTTGCTAACATTGTTCAAAAGTCCTTGTTTATTTTTAAGTGTCAAACAACTATATAGGATGAAATGTCTACTCTTCATCACAATGTGCTTGAGAGTTGATTCTTCTTCCTACTTGGAAAACCATGGTGGCTCGATGGGTGTTTACTTTAAGTACCACCTTGATGGCTATGTTGAGCGCTACAAGGCACGTTTTGTTGCCAAAGGCTACACATAGATTTACGGTGTTGATTATGCGAAGACTTGTTCTTTGGTTGTCAAGATTGCCTCCGTTTAGCTTGTTCTCTTCCTAGTTGCCACCTTGGATGGTCTTCATTTCAATTGGATGTCAAGAATGCCTGCTTTTATGGTGATCTCTATGGAGACGTCTATATGGAGCGACCATCTGGATTTGTTGCTCAAGGGAAATGTATTCAAGTGTCATCTTGGCAAAGCTCTTTATGGTTTTAAGCAGTCTCCTAAAGCGCGATTTGGCAAGTTGAGCGATAACATTTTAAGATTTGACGTGTGTCTTTGTCATTCTAATTAATCCATTTTCTCACTTATGACCTAGGGAAATTACTATTGATTGTCGTTGTAAATGATATTAATATTAATATTACGTGTGACAATTAGAAAGGTGTTGATGATTTCAAGAATTCTTGCAATGTCAGTTTCACACCTAGAACTTGGAAAAGTTAAGATATTTTTTGGGTATTGACGTTCAAGATCCAAAGGGGGTATTAGCTTATCTCAAAGAAAGAAGAAAGTATGTGTTGAATATTTTGGAACAGACTGGTTTACTTTGGTCCAAACCTGTGAACACCCTAATGGACCCCAACATAAAGCTATTTGTTGATCAAGGAGAGTTACTTTCTAGTCCCGATCAGTATCATCACTTATTTGTAGGGTAAATTATTTTACCACTACACGTCCTAATATATCATTTGATGTTAGTATGGTGAGTCAATTTCTATCAGCACATCGACTTCCACATCAGGAAGTTGTTTGTAGTATTGTCAAGTATCTAAAAGCTCATCTAGGGCGTGGTTTGATCCATTGAGCTGGTGGTCATTCGCGCTAGAGGCGTCTACATACCCACATTGGGTTCGAGGACCACCTAACAAAAGATCTACTACAATGTACTGTGTCTTTCTTGGTGGTAATCTTGTTAGTTAGAATAATAAGAAACAAATAGTGGTTACACGATCTAGGGCAAAAGTGGAGTACAGATCCATATCTCATTCTACGTGAGAGATTGTATAGGTCCATTCTTTCATTGAGGATATAAGGTTCGAGTGTGCAGTTACCTATAAATCTGTACTATCGTAATTAGGCAGCAATCCATATTGCATCTAATGCAATCTTCCATGAGAGGACTAAGCACATTGAGGTTGATTGTCATATTCTTCAAGAAAAGGTGAACCCAATTGTGATAGCTACTCTACTTTGTTCAGCAAACCATTATTCAAACCACGGTCTGTAACAAGCTAAGACTTTACAATATTTCCAACTTGGGGGTGACTGTTAGAAGTTAGTATGTTAACAAGTAATAAGGGCAAAAGTCAATGTTTAGTCAATGAATTATTTTACTCTCATCTATGAATTATTTTATTCATCATATGTGGGTAACGCATGTCGGTGTTTGGATACCCTAAACACTTCTCTCTCAAACAACAACCTTATCAATGATATACCACATATTAAAATATGGCATAGGCATTACTCCTCTATTTACATATTTGTTTGTATACATAACTAAGTTTGAATTAGTCAAAGTTATATGCAGGCACATATTTGATGCAACCTCTAGAGCATTTTGGGTATATCTTGTACCGTCAGCATTGGACAGTTAATTAGCGTTTAGTAGATATTTGGTACCATCTACCACCTATCAAGGAACATGAAGATGCAAGAAGTCAAGTGCACATACGGACTAGAATGGACAAACGGGCAATTTAAGAATTGCTTGGAACTTGGTAGCAGGGCACAAAATACTGACCTTTTACCCCATGCTTATTATGGAAACTGGACTTCCCCTTTGCATTTTGCACATTATGAAATTGGGGCTTCGAAAATCTGGACATTTTTTAATCCACACAAATCACAATGAATGGAGTCACAGTTTTTTCAATATATAAAGGTTAGATGCAAAGGCCAACAAAAATTATACCCCCTATGCGGTTCTTTGCTTCTAAGATCCCTCACAAAGTTTCTGCTATGAGAATCCTTCCGATTGTTATTCCAATTCTTAATCCCATCATCTTTTCTAAGATTTCCCTGCAGCAGCTGACGATAATAAAATTAACTGTAGTTTATATAACTACACAAGAAGGACAACGGGAAAGGTATTCAGCACCTCATACCAGTAAGAAGTAACAATAAAAGAAACTATTTCTACTAAGATGACACCATAAGAAAAAATTTGATTTCTAGTAAGACGACAGAACTATAGTACCATGTTGTTGTTGTAGTACTATTCCTACTGCTTTTGGTGGGGGGGGATAAAGGAAATATGCATAGAACTTTCATTGAAGAACTTTCCGTTCCTTTCAAACAAAAAAAAAATGAACTAAGGTATAAGTCTACTGTCATCAATTTCAATGAACTACGGTAGAATTCTACTGTCATCAATTTCAAGTAACTAGTCAAATTAGTTAATAATTCTCCTGTATCTTCGAAATAAAACTCCGATCGCTAACAGCTCAACAATGATTTAGTCCAAAGAACTAAACATTTTATCAGGGCACAGTAAAGTCAACCTCTCAGTGATAGGGAAAAACAGTGTTAAAAAAAAAGTAAGGTCGTCAAACAGACAGAAAAAAGGATGAAATGTGGTTATTGGGTTAAGCTACCTCAAGAAACTACTGTCATACAACCTAAATTGAGAATTGCATTTTCTTGGGTAAACATTACAAAAGAAACTGGCTTTTACTCAGAAGTACATGCTTCTCAATAACTACACAATGCATAGAGTTCAAAAATACAATTCAAAGTTTCTGGACCCATTGTTGCTATTCTTTTTAAGCTAAATTGGAAACCTATTGTGATCTACATGTCTCCATCGGACCATCACACTGTTTTGAGTGCTAAAATTCATAAAGATCAACCCACTCTGTACCCCAATTAATTAGCATCACTGATGATGGTTAGTCGACATTGAAGCAAAAAAGTCAGAGAAAGAACAAAGAAACCATGAAAAATAGGTTGCACAAAAACCTACAAAGGAAAATAGGAGAAAGGATAAAATCTGAAGAAACCAATTCAGAAATTTGGCCTAGAGTTCAAAATCAAGACATAATGGTCCGCGTAGTATGCACTAACTGTTTATAGGGTTTAGGGTCCACACATTTACCAGTCTTCACTTTTAAGGTCCTCTAATTTTAAAAGGGAGAATTCAATACACAAAATTGCCCTTATTACTTATGAATATACCCTCTCAAAATAATTCATTACGTACTAAACCATCTCCCGCCATGGCATCATCACTGCCACCACTAACCACTTTTGTTTGCCACCTAGGCAACCAGAGACATTTTTTGCAACACACACGAAACATAATAGATAAATTTAGCTTTTCAATTTCCAACAGATAAATTTATATGTTCAAATTACAACAGAAAAATTTATTTGTTTCATCTGCGGTAAATTGTTCTTTTATCTGTTGTAACTTGAACAATTTCTAATTTATCTATTTTATTGGTTGAAAATTGTTCGTTAATCCGTTATAAATTGAACAGACAAATTTATCTTTGCTGGAAACTGAACAGATAAACTTATCTGTTGAAAATTTATCTGTTTAGTTTTCAACACATAAATTTATATGTTCAAATTATACCAGATAAATTTTAATGTTTGTTATTTATTGCAGAGATTGTGGTGAATAGTAAGTGCATTTTGTCTAATTTGGTATAATGGACTTTAGGAGTTCAGACTTTTGATGGACGAATGGTAGTAGCAGTTCTCTACTATGGACTTATGGCTGAAAGCCCCAAACTAAATTACCACAAATCAAACCTATGGTCAAAGCACAACTTCGCAAATTAAATAAGTTAGTCAAGCCCCATTCTACACCACTCAAAATCAAATTTTATACAACTAAACAAATAGCACTTTAAGCTAAACGTTGTTAGCAGAAAGTGAACAAAGAATATAGAGGCTCCATATAGAGCCCATAAGTCTATAGTGGAGAATTTCTAATACCATTAGTCCATTAAAATCAGTGTCAACTCCTAAATTACATTGTACTAAATTGGACAAAAATACCCTAAGTACTCACCACAACCTCAACGACGAATAACAAATCGATAAATTTATTTGTTGTAATTCGAACAAATAAATTTATCTATTTTGTTATGTGCTATGAAGCACGGACACGCCTCGGAGGTCCCCGTATGCGTGTCGGACACTCCGGGGACACGGATACGCCGGAGACACGCCGGAAAACGTACGGGACACGCCGGAAAACGTGTCCACG
>JABCMJ010013856.1:0-15805 GCA_014822125.1 Arbutus unedo | reverse complement strand
GAGAGAGAGAGAGAGATGGTGGTGAGAATTCAGAGTCTGAAAGAGAGACAATAGTGAGATGCACCGCAACACCAATAGAGACTAGAGAGATTGAAAAAGCTCAACAATGAAACGAGGGGTAGTGTGTTTTAGGATTTTTTTAATTCCGCCGATTTCTCGGAATATTATTTAAATTCTTTAATTCAGTTATTTAGTCAATTGAGACGTAAATTACTAAAATGCCCTTTTATTATTAATCAATAGAAATGAAATAATTCTGAGTTAAAAGTGCGGAAGTAAAATGACAAAAATACCCCTTTGGATTTACATCTCTTTATTTGAAAATAAATAAACAGACCTATTAAGGATAAGGTGGCCAAATGCCACCATGGTCTTTGTCATAAAATCCCGGCTCTTTGAACTCGTGTGGATTCTTCAATTGCTCTGCAATATCCGGTAACAAACACTAGGGGCAGAGAAGTTTTTCCGATGAGTAATAAAACTCAGTATGAAAAAGTCACCAATAACCAAACACGAAGATTACAGATATATAGCAGGTAATATGACAAACGAGATAACAACTAAACAGGAAAGTAAACATGTAGGTTTTTATGCTTCTATTTCTTTTAGAGTTTTTACAAATACCCTTTTTCCTCGGCATTCACTCTTACCCTACTATCTAGCATAAAATACTTTATTGATATTGACAAGTCCTTACCGAAGAAAGAAAGAGATCTTCTACCGTCTACTCGAGTCAATATCTACTTCACTCTAACTAAACCCGACCGATTACATGGCTTCGCCAATTCAGGTACCAACGATTCTTGGCCACTTACCCTTTACTTGCTCAAGGTCACCCAAGACAAGGTCGTCACTCCCTCGGGGTCTGGAGCTATCAACAATGATGTACCCTGAAGTCGCCTCCAACAAAATATACCCATCTCTTAGTTGGGGTCCTTATAAACAAATGGGACAATGCCCGATCGGACTCTAACCCACATGGAACCCAATTTGGGGCGACGCCTAGAACATCACACTAGGCATGACGGTCAACAACACTTGACTTGACGGCCACCAATTATCCATTTTTCATTAAACGAATGTACTTCTTCTCTACATTTTTCTACTACTAATAATGTTCACCTACACCCTCTACTTCCGTGCTACGGTGACATTTGAACCAGTGTCTCTAACGTGGATTCTATGTTTTCACATAATTCACCAAAGCAAGTTACAGCTCAATCTACTATAGTCTAATAGTATGACGACGATTCTAATCAAGCAACTTGCATAACAGCCTTAACACTTTCCTTCACAATCACAGTCGGCTAGCACAACAATTGTAACTCTAACCGGCTACAACCACTTGGCCAGCACGACGGTTGTACCTGAGACAATGTCTTTCATTGCAAAAGTCCAACTTTAATCTACTAACATCCACATCTCATACATGTTCCAATAACATAATACAACTTAGAATCAAGGTAAAAGTTGGCGAAACGCTACACGGAGTTCCACAAGAACTCGTGGTCATTCACAACATATTTGTGGATGGCTATGCAGTGTGAACATACATAATAGTGGTGGCCGATTCTACTACCAGAAAGCCCAATCAATATTCTATAAACTTTCTGAATTTTAGTTGGCTGCTTGACCAACCTAGATCTCTCTCGAGTTGTCACAAATTAGACAGGTCGCTCAAGCAAGCCATCGTTTTTGGCAGATTCTAGTTTTAGGGTTCTTTGACAAAATAAGTGTGATTAAAACCCTAAGCTATGGTTTCTTGTTAAAAACTAAAATTGAACTTGCCAACAGAACTCTTAAGGTTTGGAGAACAATAACCCCTTATCAATTAGATGAAACAAATATCGGAACGAAACTAATTCCATGCTTTAACATTGAGGAACAATAAAACCCTAGATTGCGTTTCTATGAAATTAGCCTACAAACCTACTATAATCTAATGATCTAAAGGTTGGAAGTGTTTTCCCCTACCTTAATCTGAAGAACAAATGACGATTCTCCATTGGAATTGATGATTTTCAGATAGACAAAAGCTCCAATCCAATGCCAAGAACACTCCCAAAACTCTAAAAGCTCTCAAAAACTCTCTGATAATTTTAACGCATGAATTTTTGTAACAAATAATTAACCTAACTACATTTATATAAGTAATAATCATATTAAGATAAGTAATCATCCTCCATAACCACTGATTAATATGAAATGAAATAGAATCCCTCCATTAATGACCTTCAATCTGCAATCTGCCCATTCAGAATTTGAACAGACCGCACAAGCAATCTTGAACTCGCTCAAGACAACTTAAAAAATACATGGTCGCTCGAGCGGAGCGAGCTCCAAAATTACAAAGGCCGAATTAAAGTAACAAAAAATAAACTATTAACAAAACATTCATTTATTATCAATTAAGAATTAATAAAAAATTAGTGCTATTACAAACTATCCTCCTAAAATAATTTCATCCTCAAAATTTACACAGCATGGACAAAGTAGAAAGTTCGGAATAGTTGACCTTCATGAAATCCTTTCTTTTCCATGTCGACTCTTCAAGATTCCGATGTCGCCACAGAACCTTGACCAATTGAATGGTCTTTCCTCTAAGGTTCTTCTCGTTGTTGCCGAGAATTTGTACCGCGTTTCTTCATATGTTGTATGTTCGTCCAACGTCACATCTTCCCAGTTCACAGTGTGTGTTGATAAAGCCATATACATCTTCAGCATGGACACATGAAAAACATTGTTCACTCGGTCAATCTGTGAGGTAAAGCCAATTGATAAGCCACTTTTCCTATCTTCTCCAAAATCTCAAATGGCCTAATGTATATTGGTATAAGCTTCTCTTTCTTGCCAAATCACGTAACACCACGTGTAGGTTTGATCTTTAGAAATAAGTGGCCACCTTCTTTAAACGCCAAAGGCCCTGTCCTCTTGGCAGCATAGTTTTTCTATCTATTTCGCGTAGTCAGTAACCTCTATTTGATCACCTTGATCTTCTTCATGGTTTTTTGTACCAATTCTAGTCCCAAGAAACTCGTCTCTCCGATTTTCG
This sequence comes from Arbutus unedo, assembly GCA_014822125.1. NCBI lineage: Eukaryota > Viridiplantae > Streptophyta > Magnoliopsida > Ericales > Ericaceae > Arbutus > Arbutus unedo. The sequence goes on along the minus strand of JABCMJ010013856.1, from coordinate 12,753 downwards.
TCCAACAGATTGGAGATCGGCAAGGTCGTCCATACAAAGCATCATACGACGCCATGCCTATATTGGCTTGATAACTGTTATTGTATGCGAATTCCACCATTGGTAACTCATTCCCAATGGCCTTAAAAATTTAACATACAAGCCCTCAGCATATCCTCAAGCATCTGGATTGTCTGTTCTAACTATTTGTTAGTCTGATGATGAAAAGTTGTACTAGAGAGGACGTTCATCCCAAAAGCCTTCTGCAAGCTCTGCCAAAGTATTGATGTGAACCGGGAATCCCAATCAAAACTACTGTAACAAAAACACCATGTAGTCGGATAATCTCTTGAATGTAATGCCAATTGTAGGATTCCATCGTGTCAGACATCTTGTCTGGCAAGAAATGTGTTGACTTGGTCAATCTGTCTGCCACAACCCATATAGTGTTACCGCCTTGCATCGATCTCGCCAACCCGATTACAAATTTCATTGTTATATGCTCCCACTTCCATCCAAGAATGGGTAACAGTTGAAGCATTTCTCTTGCCTTCTGGAGTTTTGCCTTCACCTGTTGACACGTCAAACACATCAAAACAAGTGGGACTTGGCCAGAAAGTGTTCTTGCCTCTATCACTTTCTCACCTTAGGAAAATGAACTTACAGGCTTCGAGCGACATCCCTCTTCATATTGTTCCACCAGTATAGCCTACACAAATCTTTATACATCTTTATTGCTCCCTAGATGAACTGCAAAGCGGTGAAATGCCTTCAATACTGATTCCCTCAAGGTTTCGATATCTAGTGCAAATAATCTTTCTCGGTATCTCAGTCCTCTGTCAATCCCAATAGTCCAACCCATAGGGATCTCATCTGATGTTAATTGGTGCTCCACAAAGGCTACCTCCTGATCAAACCCTTGCACTAGGAGTATCTCTCTATGCAACTCCAGTGTAGCCACTACGGCATTCAAACTCGGTCCTTCTAAATCGTCCAGTAGTTGCAACACAAACTCATTCACCGATTTCCATCATCCTCCAACCTTGAACTGCCAGACCCACCACTGTCGCTCTTGACTTTCGGCTTAATGCGTCAACCACTACATTGGCCTTGCCTAGATGGTAAGACAATGTGCATTTGAAATCTTCTAAGTACTCCATCCACCTCCTCTGTCTCATATTCAGATATTTTTGTGTGAACAAATATTTGAGACTTTTGTGATCAGTGAATATTTCGATCTCCTCCCCATATAAGTAGTGATGCCAAGACTCCAGTGCGAACATTATAGCCATCAACTCCAAATTGTGGGTCGGATAGTTCTTCTTGTGTACCTTCAACTGCCTTGAGCCATAAGCTATAACATTCCCATTTTGCATAAGTACACATCCCAATCCCTCTTTAGACGCATCACAGAACACCATATAACCCACCTGAGTGATTGTGCACATGCAACAAATATAAATGAATATGTAGTACCCAAATCAAACAACGCTTGCATGCAAGTATTGAATAATATAACTGTACCTTTTATGACTGCTGGGTCATACTCCTCTTCTTGCTTTCGGAGAGCAAAAATCCTTCCATCCGAAGCCTGATTTTGATTGCTCCTCCGTTCTGTCCAACTCCCTAACCTTGACAGGTTTGCCAGTTACTCGACTAGGCTTGTCCAGTAGCCTGTCCTCGATTGTTTCCTAAACCACCCGGCTAACCCTACTGCTTTGAAAGATGTGGACAATGCCTCCTCATGTGACCCTTCTCGTTGTAGTTGTAGCACGTGATATCTATCATATCTAGTAGAGGCCCCTGGTATTGCCCTTGACTATTGTAAGCCGAAAACTGACTTTTCACTTGATTCGGCTGACCAGTCCTCTACTGTTATGGTTGAGAATAAGGCTTATTCTGCACAAAACTCCTACTAGAGTTGCTACCATTGCCTATTTAGATGGGTCCACCAGAATTTTGCCCACTCTGCCTTCTCTGATCCTAGTGATGTCGGATGTCCAATGTTGTTAGGAATAAATTCCCAAGACCCAGTGACGAACGCATACAAATGCAAAAAAAATATGAAACCTTACTAGGCAGAACTAGGGTTCATACCTTCGAGATTTGTCTAGTTTGATCTCAATTATCTTTGCAGTTTGATCCTAATCGAACTTTGAGTAGGGTGAGAATGATCTTGCTCGACTAACCTCGAGATGTTCTACCGTAATTCTATTGTACCTTGATCACGTACTGAGAGTGGGTTCAAAAATGTGACCTCTTTGCCTTTACAGAACCTCTTTCAATCATTTGAATATCAAGTTGTGTTTGACCTAGAAGGCATAGCGATGTATATACAAGCAACGATAGGGACCCCAAGGAGAAATATGAGTTGGGCTTCCTATATAACTCGGGATTTCTAGTCTAGCCCGGATTAATCCTGAATTATATAAATTATAATTCATACACTACAGAATTATAATTGCATTCCCCTCTCATATTTCAAAATTATATTTCGAGCTCCATGTTATTAAATGCTTATTTATCTCCCCACGTTAAGATTACAGATACCCATTGATTAAAATAAATTACTAACAATTTATTTAATCAACATCTATAAAATTTCTTGAGACTTTTCACTTAACTTATTCGTTATGTCGGATGCTAAGATCCACCTGCAGGGTTTGACATAATCGAAATTTATAAGATTCCTCAAGAGGATATTATTAATCCCTATAAAGAAACTTGGATTCCATTAATAATTAATAGTTGTCATACACTTAATATTGCGACCCAACTCATCGAGACTGTTGGCCCACAAGACCTCACTCTATAATGAATCAAAGTCAACAACATTAAATGTACACATCGATGAATTATCTTTAGATTAAGAGTACAAACATACATAATAACCATGAGGTGTAAATTGCATTATATTGTCAGTTAAAACTATACCATTTTTTGTAGTCAAGATAAACCTACTGAAACACTATGTTATAGTCCTACTGGTGTGGTGTATTTAATTCCACCTAAGACTGTGAACTAAAGACTTATTTTCTACAAGAACTGATAATTTGATCTTCTATGTGTATACTAAACTCTGCACACCAGATTATCTACTATATAGAATAAGAGGCACGCATGCACAATATGATATGATAGAATGCAAACATTGCCCATAAAGATTTTCATCAAGAAAGGGAATAATTGTTTAATAAATTCAAACAAAAATTAATCCATTACATAAAGTCATAATTTTTAGTATAAAACCCTAACAAGTGCTTCGCGCACCAACATGAGCACATTGCTGACAATTGTGGCATTAGACATATGCACCTGTGACACAACCTTGCTGCAGATAGTAGGGCTTAAACCCCACTCAAATTTTCGTGCTCTGGCTTCATCAGTCGGCACTAGAGTTGCAACATGTCAACATAGCTCATCAAATTTGATAGCATATTATGCCACATGCATATTGTCCTGCTTCAGGTTCATGAACTCCTGCATCTTAGCTTGTTTCACCAGAGTAAGAAATTATTTCTCGAGGAACACTTTCCTGAACTGTACCCAAGTCATAGCCTTGGTGTCATGAGTGATCTTGATCATATCCCACTAGAAATTAGCCTCCTCCTACATCTAGTGAGTGGCCAAGGCAATCCGGTCATTGTCATCGGTGATCTCCATAGTCCCAAAAAGCTTCTCTAATTATTTCAACCATGACTCAAGGGCTGCAACATTGGGTTCTCCACTGAATGTCGAAGGACGTTGCCGACCGAAATTGACTAACAACATACTCCATGTCACCGGTGGTTGGGTTAGGACATTCAACATGGGTAGAGGTGAATAAGGTGCATGCTATGTGAAAGGTAACTTAGTTTTTTATGCTTATTTTAATACTTCGAAAGTGTGAATGTTGAAATATGGAAATGGCTCATAGGTAACAAAGTGCACGAATTATCTTACTTTGTCTTTGTGAAGTGTATGTGCAACCTTGGACAGAATAGAAGGAGTCTATTCAATTTTTGATTCAGTCGGTTGCCCATCCGGCTTGGAAGCCAGCAGCCAATTCAGAAATCTGGACCCACTTCCAGATCCTCTACCGAAATTAAATCTGGATGATCTTCTGTCTCGATTTGATTCGATGCTCAATTGCTATAATTTGTTTCCTTCTACAAGTTATTGCGGGAATGTTAATACACATATTTATGTGTTGATTGCCCAATCTAATTGGATATTTTCCATGTGCTAAAAGAATTTTTTGTCCATTGAGATTTGGTTGCCACGATGAATAGGACCAGATATGGAAAGGGAATGATGCTTAACACTCTGAGAAATTCATTCTTTAATTTAGAACAACTGCATATATATTGGAGCATCATTCCCTCAAGAAGTTGGTGATTTACACAAGAAGAGTTTTACACTAAGCTTAAAAGCCGGCTAGTTCTCTGCATCAGACATATTCTCCATCGACTGTCATTTATTATTTAGTCTGTCTCTAAGCCATCACGTGTAACTCTCCTGAGAGATTTTATCACACACCAGATACCCAACCCTGTGAGAGAGTGAACCTTTTTCCACTGTGATTTCAGTTAGGTTTCTCTTCTCTACTCAATTTCTAGGATTGATCTTGTCTAAATGGGTTTGAACATATTGGATTGTGGAAGCTAGCCTGCGTGTACTAGGAGTGCAAGAGAAAAGTCGGTAGCCTAGGTTGAGAAAAGTAGAAGGATTGAAATTGCTTGGTATGTGTGTATCAAGTAGGAGATTACTGCTCTGTGTGTAGCGATGAGTTTTTATGTGTTTGAGGAATTGGACCTTGTAAAACCAATCTTGTACTAGTTACTGGATCATAGTGGAAGCGGTGATTGTTCAAAGGAACAATCACTAAGAGTGGACTAAGCACATCGCCCAACCACTATAAAAATCTCTGTGCCTCCTGTCTTTCATTAATATTTACTATTGATTATCTTGTTGCAATTGATGTCACTCTAAGTTGATCAAGAAACAGAAAAAATGGAGCTCAACCCCCCCCCCCCCCCTTTAGGTGACCTTTCAATTGGTATCAGAGCAAGGTCCTTTCAAAACGACGTAACAATCGGAAAAGAAATCCTATGACAACCACAAATTCATCCCAAATGGAGAGTGGCTCCACAAATCGGCCACCATATTTCAACGGATCCCAATTTTCGTACTGGAAGAACAAAATGAGGATCTTAATCGAATCAATGGACTTTGAAATGTTGAACATTGTGGAAGAAGGATATAGTCCTCCAACGATCATCATCGAAGAGGTAACAACCCCAAAGCCTAAAACTACTTGGACCAAAGAAGAAGAGTTATTGTATACTTTAAATGCTAAAGTTATGAATGTTTTTTATTGTGCACTTGGTCCTGAAGAATATAACAGAATTTCTATTCTTAAAACTGCTAAAAAAATATGGGATACTCTTGAACTTACTCATGAAGGAAACATTCAAGTTAAAGATTCCAAAATTAGCACCCTAATACATAAATATGAGATGTTTAAAATGAAACCTGGAGAAACAATTATTTAAATGTTTACACGTCTCATTGATATTGTTAATGCTCTAAGCTCTCTTGGTCGAGACATTCCTACTATGGAACTTGTGAGGAAGGTTTTGCAGGGGTTACCTAAAGAATGGATGCCAAAAGTTACTGCAATTGAAGAGGCAAAGGATTTAAGGACTATGACAATGGATACACTAATTGGGTATCTCGTGACCCACGAAATAGGACTAAAAGCTGAAGAAGAGGAGGTAGAAGCAGAAAAATCTAAGAAGGGAATAGCACTACAAGTCTCCACCAAAATGGAAGAAGGAGATAAAGATGAAAAAATGGCTCTTCTTACCAACAAATTTCAACGATTAGTAAAAAGAGGTAGAGAAGGCAGAAAGGGAGAATCTCACTACATCAACAGAGAGGAAGATAGGAAGTGTTTCAATTGCGGTAAAGTGGGACACATTGCAACAAATTGCCGAATGAAACAAAAAGGAAAGAAAGCTCTCACAACATGGGACGACAATGAGTCGGACATCTCCGACTCCGAAGTAAGTGAATTTGGATTTCTTGCATCAATTGACGATATGGATGATATTGATGATTTAGATGAATCGGATGATGGCTACAACTTTGAAAAAAATTAACATACGAGATGCGTATGATGATCTTTACATAGAATTGAAAAACTTCGTTTCAAAAAACATTGATCTTAAAAAGAGAATTGCTTGCTAGAAAAAGAGGTAGCTATGTTGGAAAAAAGAACCATCATTCTTGAGACTTCTCTAAATCAAAAACAAAATCAATTGAAAAAATTTGTTAAGGGATCTAAAAACCTTAACACAATCATTGATAAGCAAATGCACTTTGAAAATAGATCAGGAATTGGATTTGTCGCACCCTCTAGCTCGAGTGCTTTAAATAAAAACAAACTATCAGACTGGTTTACTCCCCGAAGAACCTACGCAAATGCTAAATGCTTCTACTACTCTAATATAGGTCACATACAGACAAACTGTCTAAGGAAAAAACCTAACAAATCCGGACCCAAATGGAAATGGGTACCAAAGGCAAAATATTTATTTGCAGGAATCATGGGACTAAGAGCCAACACTCAAGACTTGATGTGGTACTTAGACAGTGGGTGCTCTCAACACATGACAGGAGAAAAGAAAAGATTCTCGCTTCTTAGTCAAAACAAGAGTTGAACAATCACCTTTGGTGATAATAGTAAAGGTGAAATTATTGGCAATGATATCATTGGAAACCCTAACGCGTCTTGCATTAAAGATGTTTATCTTGTGGATGGACTGAAACATAGCCTTCTTAGTGTAAGTCAACTTTGTGATAAGGGGAATCGAGTAGTCTTTAATACTAATTGTTGCACAGTTCAAGACAAAAACACCAACGAAATAATCTTTACCGGAAAAAGGGCCAATAATACTTATGTTGTTAATATGAACGACATCTCCAAAGAAAATGTTAAATGCCTTGCTAGCTTTGAAAATGAGAGTTGGCTATGGCATAGGAGACTAGGGCATGCTAACATGAAACTTCTGAAACTAATTTCTCAAAAAGACCTAGTGAAAGGCATCCCTAAACTAAATTTCTCAAAAGACAAGATATGTGAGGCATGTCAACTGGGAAAACAAATTAAAAGATCTTTTAAACCTATTAATGTAGTATCTACCACAAAACCCCTCGAACTAGTACACATGGACTTAGTTGGACCACAAGCATTGGGGCAAGAAATACTTTCTTACTATGGTTGATGACTTCCCAAGATACACGTGGGTAAGCTTCATCAATCACAAAAATGAAGCATTTAACATGTTTGTCAAGATTGTAACTAGGGCTCAAAGGGAACAAGGATATGTAATCCAAAAAATACGGAGCGATCACGGAAAGGAATTTGATTACTCAGAATTTGAGAAATTCTGTGATAAGCATGGAATCCATCACCAATTCTCAGCTCCTAGAACTTCACAACAAAATGGAGTTGCCGAAAGAAAAAACACATCTCTGGAAGAAATGGCAAGAACAATGCTTAAGGAAAATAAGCTTTTGAACTACTTCTGGGCTGAAGCAATCAACATAGCCTGCTACATTGGTAATCACATCTTTCTTCGAGCTATTATTCATAAAACTGCCTATGAGTTATGGTATTGCAAGAAACCTGATATGTCTTATTTCAAAGCTTTCGGGTGTAAATGCTATATTTTAAATACCAATAATGATATAGGTAAATTGGACTCTCGCTCGGACATTGGCATATTCCTTGGATATTCCACCTCTAGTCGTGCATATAAGATGTTTAACAAACGAACATTAGTGGTAGAAGAATCTGCGAATGTTATATTCGATGAGATCGACAACACCACTCCCATTACGCATAACCTGCATGACAATGACGATGATGACATGTTCCCTCTAATGTCACATGATGTAGTAGAAGAAGAAGAAAAATAGCCAAGAATCCTGATAGACCATCCTAGTAACCAAATCATAGGAGACCTTAAATTGGGAGTCACTACACGCTCACAAGCAAACGTTTGCTCACATCTTACTTTTGTGTCACAAGTTGAGCCCAAAAACTTTGAACAAGCCAAGCAAGATGAGTCATGGATGCTTGCCATGCAAGAAGCATTGAATCAATTTGAGTGAAACAAGGTTTGAGACTTGGTTCCTCGACCTACCAACCATTCTATCATCGAAACAAAATGAGTTTTCAAAAATAAACTTGATGATAGGGGAACCATCGCTAGAAACAAAGCTAGATTAGTAACACAAGGGTATAATCAAGAAGAATGTATAAACTACAAAGAAACCTTGCACCAGTGGTTCGTTTAGAGTCCATTAGAATGCTTCTAGCATATGCTTGCTACAAAAACTTCCTTCTATATCAAATGGGCGTTAAAAGTGCCTTCTTAAATGGATATGTAAAACAACCCCCTGGTTTCATTGATGATGATTACCTTGATCATGTGTTTAAACTATCTAAAGCTTTGTATGGTTTCAAACAAGCTCTTAGAGCTTGGTATGAGAGATTGAACGGGTATCTCACACAAAATGATTTCTCATGCAGTCATGTTGATACTACTCTATTCATCAAGAAAAATGAACATGATATTTTACTTGTTCAAATATATGTGGATGACATTATTTTTGGATCTACTAACGATGCACTCTGTAAGGAGTTTGCTACGATGATGCAAGATGAATTTGAGATGAGCATGATTGGTGAACTTAAGTTCTTCTTATGACTTCAAATCAAACAAACCGCGATTGGAACTTTTATTAATCAAAGTAAATACACTAAAGAACTCCTCAAACGATATGGCATGATGGATCGCAAAGAAAAGAAGATGCCCATGGGCCAACCAGTCAAACTGGACAAAGACGAATTTGGTAAGAGTATTGACCAAAAAGGGTATCGAGGTATGATTGGAGGACTATTATATTTAACTGCTAGCCGACCCAATATTCTCCTAAGTGTAGGTATATGTGCTCGATTTCAAGCTAACCCTAAAGAATCTCATTTAAAAGCTGTGAAGAATATCTTAAAGGAACCCCCAATCTAGGTCTATGGTTTCCTATTGATACAACCTTTCATCTTGTAGCATATACTGATGCTGACTTTGCAAGAAGCAAGACGGACCGTAAAAGCACTAGTGGCAACTGTTTCCTTGTAGGTCACTGTCTAGTCTCGTGGATGAGCAAAAAACAGAATTCCATCTCGCTTTCCACCGCTGAGGCTGAATACATCGCAGCCGCCAGCTCATGTGCTCAAATTATTTGGATGAAGCAACTGTTGGGCGACTAATTATTTGGATGAAGCAACTATTGGGCGACTATGGCAAAGACATGGGAACCGTACCTATTCTCTGTGATAGCACCAGTGCCATCAACATATCAAAAAATCCGATAATACACTCACACACTAAACACATTGATATTCAGCATCACTTCCTCCTCGAATAGGTATCACTCAACGTGATCAAATTAGATTATGTGCGGACTAATGATCAACTTGCAGATATCTTCACAAAATCTCTGGGTGAAGACCAGTTCGGGAAGCTTCGACAGGAATTAGGAATATGTGAAATTCCCAGTTAGTAAGGTGTTCAGGTTCCCAAGCCTATTTGTGCTGTTTATTTATTCTTCTTAACAAAAATAAAATAAAATAAAAAATAAAAACCACCAACCTTTTCTACAAACTAGCCTATGTGCTACTGTTTGCCCCATATCTGCGCGTTTTTAGAAATCATCCTGTTGTCGAATCAACTGCCAATCCGGCTGCTAATCCGAATTTTCGAATTCCCTAACAGATTCGTGATCGGCCTGTCTACTGGCTAGTCCAGATCGCACCACATTAAAAACAAAAATAAACGGTCTCTCGGTGGTTTCTCATTACCGTTTCACCTTCCCCTCTCTCCTCTTGCCTCCTCATCCCTTGCCTCTCCTCCTCTACCCATTCCCCACCTTCTCTACCTCAATTGGCGCTCTTTCTATCACCTAAAACCCTAACCCTTACTGCTCACCATGCCCAAATGCAGCCGCCCCTCCAACTCTGCCACTAGCTCCGACCCCTTCGATACTGCCCTCTTCTCCACTCGCGGCAAAGCTGCTACATGGCCTCACTTCTAGAATCACCACATCATCAGTGGACAACGTGTTGAGGTACTTGACAAGTTCTATAATCTGATTTACCCCTATATTGCAGAAGTCAACTGGACTGGACTCCTCAACCCTCCTCTTGCATTTTATCCTCGTCTTGTGCGCCTCTTCTATTGTAACCTTGAGGTTGACGGCAACGATGATCAATATATTGTCTCCTCCTATGTTAGAGGTCGCCATATTGAGCTCACTGTGTCCACCATGGCCACCATCCTTGGCATTCCCAAAGACGCTTCCAAGTGTATTTTAGTGATCGTGTACGATCTATAATGATGAAACAACCTACCAAGACCAACATTTTGCCATCTATTGTTACTTGGTCTCTCTTTTGTTATCTATCTTAATATGAACCTTTCTATGCTCCATCTAATGTACGCACGTTAAGTGAACTTTTATCAAATTGGTTGAAGTATTTATATGTTCTTTCAACACCGTGTCTTCATAGATTATTTTGAGATATCTAAAATGTGTCATCATCAAAAAGGGGGAGATTGAAAGGTAACTTAGTTTCTTATACTTATTTTAATACTTCAAAACTGTGCGTGTTGAAATAGGGAAATGGCTCATAGGTAACAAAGTGCACGAATTATCTTACTTGGTCTTTGTGAAGTGTATGTGCAACCTTGGACAGAACAGAGGGAGTCTGTTTAGTATTTGATTCAGTCGGTCACCCATCTGACTTGGAAGCCGGCAGCCAATCCGAAAATCCAAACCCACTTCCGGATCCTTTATCAGAATTAAATCTGGATGATTTTATATCTCGATTGGATTCGATGCTCAATTGCTATAATTTGTTTCCTTCTATAGGCTATTGTGGGAGCGTTAATACACATATTTATGTGTTGATTGCCCAATCTAATTGGATATTTTCCGTTGAGATTTGGTTGCCATGGTGAATAGGACCAAATATGGAAAGGGAATGATTCTAGAATGATGCTTAACGCTATGAGAAATTCATTCGTTAATTTAGAACAACTGCATATATATTGGAGCATCATTACCTCGAGAAGTTGGCGATTTACACAGGAAGAGTTTTACATAGAGCTTAAAAGATGGCTAGTTCTCTACATCAGACATATTCTCCATCAACTTTCGTTTACTATTTAGTTCGTCGCTAAGCCATCACGTGTAACTCTCCTGAAAGATTTTATCACACACCACACTCAATCTTTGGGATTGATCTTGTCTAAGTGGGTTTGAACATATTGGATTGTAGAAGCTAGTTTGCGTATACTCGGAGTGCAAGGAGAAAGTCTATAGCCTAGGTTGAGAAAAGTAGGAGGATGGAAACTGCTAGGTCTGCGTGTATCAGGTAAGAGATTATTGCTCTGCATGTAGCAGTGAGTTTTTATGTGTTTGAGGAATTGGACCTTGTAAAACCAATCTTGTACTAGTTACTGGATCATAGTGGAAATAGTAATCACTAAGAGTGGACTAAGTACATCGCCTAGCCACTATAAAAATCTCTGTCTCCTGTTTTTCATTAATATTTATTGTTGGTTATCGTGTTGCGATTGATGTCACTCTAGGTTGATCAAGAAACAAAAAAAATGGAGATCAGTCTATTCACCCCTCCTCTATGTGACCTTTCAGTATGGGTAATATGGCATGTACAGCTAATATGCCATAGGAGGTGATTGTTGTTCTGCCCCCTCGGTTGGTGGTGATGGTACCTCCTGGGGTGGGGGTTTGTGTGGTTAAAGCAGCTAAGGTGGAGCTACCATTTAAGTAGCAACGAAGGCACAGAATAGCTGAGCCAATGCGATCAGAGTCATTGACAACGTTTGGGAACACACCTATTGTGGGTTTGACAAGTGACGGTGGAGGTAGATTATTAGCTTGGGGGTTGACGTGGGTTTCATTGTCCACCAACCTCCATTACCGTTCAACCCATTATTATCTTCTTGCGATGTCATACCGTATATTTCCAAGTTAAAATGTTTTAGAGGGATAAGCTAAATTGAGAACATTTTATACAACATAAGAGAAAGAGTGAAAAATAATGCTGCAGCGAAAAATGGTAATGAAAGGAAAGAACAATTTTTATTCATCTTTTATGTTACAATAGTTCAGTACGTAAAAAAATAGATAAAACAAACTAAACATCAATTGTCCTATACCTATTTTAATTGTCTCACCGTCGTTACACTTATTCACTCCCTATCTACTCTCTTAGTTGAACAAACCCGGGTTCTTCTCCTGCATCTGCCACTCCCGGGTTCTTCTCCTGCATCTGCCACTCCTTCTCTCATGTCTCCTCAATACCAAAACACCGCCACTTAACATGACAATACATCCCATTTTGCTCCCACTAGTTGCGAGCAGCGACCTCCAAAACCTCTATTGGGACCTCAATATAGACTTGGAAGTCCATGAAGTCCAAATCTCCATGTCGCGATACAATATGCCACTCCTCCATCAGTTAAGTCATCTCACACCAATCCACTGGCATTGTTGTCCCGTAAAGCTGGTCAAATCCCTCCGACATGCCAATGCAATATTGTTGGCCAAATATGTAAACAGGCCAAAAGAAGTAGGGTGCCGATAGTGCTTTGATGCTGCTGTGCACCTTCGGCAAAATCCTAACGTACACCATCATCC
>JABCMJ010013855.1:0-20401 GCA_014822125.1 Arbutus unedo | reverse complement strand
CCTAGATTTTGTGATCATAGCTCGAAGACTTGTGGATTATTTGTCATAAGCGTGTTATTGTGAGTTGTACATGAACCATGCCAAATCTTCGCATATCCATATAATATTGGTATAGACATCTCTACTGGGCTTTGTAGCTCACCCTTTCATTCTTTCAGGTACGGGTTCGGAGACATGATTTGGATGTGCATGGATGCATGTTTTGAAGGATGGGCACGATAGGAGTTATATATCATCATTAGACTTATTTTTGAAAGATGTAAAGTAACTTCTCTTTTGTGAAAACATATATTCAAATTTAAAACATTTGTAATACTTCAACATGTTATTTTGGATGTTGGGCCGGGGGTGCCCCTTTTTGGGTTGTAATACATGGAATCTTATGAACCTATTTTGAATCGGAAATGTGATGATTTAGGAGTATATTTTTGGAATTGGTAGGTTTTGTTTAAAAATGTGAATATCTTTATTATTAAAAATCGAGGGCGTGACAATTTTTTTAATTTCTTTTATTTAGGCTAGATTGACAAGCCTAAATCTTTTGTAATTTTGTTTCCTAGTTGATATAGGGTTCTACGTCCGTATAAATTATTTTGTAAGCCTAAGAGCCTAAATTATTTTGTAAGCCTAAAGTAGTTGTTAATTGATTAATAAAAACGAAGTGGTTTACTCAATTCGTTTGTTGAGGGAGTGAGTACATTTAGTTCAAATAAGATTTGAGGTTGTTCTCGTATTTCACTCATCCAGAACATACACTTTGATGCATCAAACAATCAAGAATGGGAGCCATGGCACGACAACTCCACCTATGAGATGGGTAAGCTAGTATACGCCTAGATCACCCCAGTAGTGCGTTGTCGATAGAAGACCTACTTGGATCCATACTACTTATGGCCAATGGAACTGCTTTGAGTCACTTTATGAGACACTACCGTTTAGACGTTCCAGATGGGTTCGAATAATTCATGGTGCGCATTGTGCCATCATCATGGGTAGAACGTCACAAGCCTTACAATGGGAAGAGGATCATATCACTACATAAGAATCTGGAGTTCACCAACTTGCTCACCTACTTAGAGACGCCGATAGCCATCACTTATATAGCCTGATGCAATCAATGGCTTTAGCAAAGAATGTAATGTAGAGTACAATGTCGATGCTATGGAAGAATGGAGGAGACATGCGAAGAATAGTGAATGATTGGAGAGAATTGTACACAGTGGTCAGATAATTATGAATAACAGAAAATATGTGATCTCATGTGCATACTTTTCAAGTCAAATCCATATTTTGAAAACTCAATAGGCAGAAACCCCTTAACACGAAGTTTCTTATGTTGCAGAATGGAAATTATTGTGATTAATAAAATCTAGATGAGGAGGATTTGTTCCAAGATTATTCAGATCAGAGCTATGTTATAGGTGATGAGCAAGCAAAAACTAATGGATTACTCGGTGGATGAGATCAAAAGGTGCCTAAGGGGAGCAACGAGAAATGAACCTTAGATGTAGACAATGGATATTCAATTTCCTACATCTTGCATTGTGGTCAATCTGTTTGTGTTGGCCTCTTGCCAACATTTCCTTTTTCATTTGCTGCGAAGGTTTTCTTGTAATCTCTGTAACTCTTAATTTTCTATCACGACTATAAACTTTATTTTGCTGATAAAAAAATTTCTTTTGTGGAGTAAAAAAAAAATTCTTTTGCTGAGTAAAAACAAAATCTCACCATATATTAATTGTATATTTCTAGAAGACCAATCTAATTGTATACTAGCGGGAGTAATTAATTAAATTCAGAGAAAAGTCCTGTATAGACTAGTCTCATAAGAATTAATATCACTAGAGAAATTTCAAACATAAGATATTAGAAGAGATAACAAACTCCTAAATCTTAGTTCTTGATTGTCAATCAACCTCTTCATCCAGGAAACTTTTTGGTTTGGTTTCTTTACAGTATGGGGTTTTCGTGTAGTTAGGGGCAACTGAACCACTATTTGTATTATTTGTAGTATATGAGCCACTAAAGTTAGGAACTGTTTGGGGTTTGTTTGAAATTCTACTACTGGTTGATTTCTGGTCAACTTTTAGGTGCTCGAATCTCAGACGGCTTATGATTGAGCGAATTTCTTGGATGCCAACTTAATTAGTTGGGATGTGGGTAATTCGTTGTGATGCCTCATGCACTACTACAATAATCATTAAAGATGACAGTTAAAAATAGTCATTAAACATGAAAGATAACAGTTTTACAACTGTCATCTATGGAGATGATATTAAACGTTTTCATCATTGATATCTATACAGATGATACTTTATAAGTGCCATTAAAAAGTATAAGATGACAGATTGTAATTGTCATCGTTAACTATAAATATGACACTTATAAAGTATTATTAAAAATAACATTATTATTTACTCAATGTGGCCAAAACATCATAATCTTTTCTTCTTAAGTTTCGAACCTCTAACCTTTCACCCAACTAAAACCTTACGCATATTCTCTCTGACTACTACATCAAAGGTAATATTAATAAGATATTTACAATATCTAATATATGTGTTCAACACTTAACTCGAGTTCTTTGTTTCAATATCAGTTTTAATCAAAATTGGCATTATAAATGGGGATTATATGACAGTTTTTTTTAGACTGACATCAATACTTATTCCAATTTTTTCAGTGATAGATTTGCAAAAACTGACATGTTATTTAAGCACTATTGTGGTGGTGATGATAATTTTTTTGTAGACTGACATTAATACTTATTTTGATTTTTTCAATGATAGGTTTACAAAAATTGACAACTTATTGAAGCACTATTGTAGTAGCAACAATTTTTTTTGTAAAATGACATTAATACTTGTTTCAATTTTTTCAATTACAGTTTTGCAAAAATTAACATTTTATGGGAATTTTTTTAATGTCACTTTTAATAAAACTGACATTATAAAAAAATTATTTTGTTTTAATGTCAGTTTTAATCAAAACTGACATTAAATAGTTCTCACAAAATTTTTACTATTTAGTTTCGATGTCGCGATGTCGCTTAAGCGACATCATAAAGCAATTGCTAACATTAGATGATAGTTTTGTTTGTAAACTGACATCAACAATTATTCTAAATTTTTTTAATGATATATTTTTAAAAACTGACATCTTAGTCAATTTGGTAGTGTCGTCTTTAGTGAATATTATAGTAGGGCGTTATGCCTCCCATGTGTCGTGCCTGGATATAAAAATCCTAACTCCATCAACAACTATGATTTTATTTTCAAAAGACACGACATGGCTAAAGAACATAACCGACTCATGACATAACTTGGCTTACTACATAAGACGTGACCGACTCGACTCCAAAACGTAGCCCAGTGGTACCAAACATAGATTGGCTAAATTCATATTACAGTTAAAGACATCCTAACACAATCTCCCTATGGAGTAATGCCACATCTCATATCTTAGTGTTTTCTTTTGAATCTCATTTATCATTTAAAACACGTGAGTGACTGTACTCAAAAGTGATGTGTACTTAGACTTTCGTTACTAAGTTGACACGTGCTCGAACAATAACTAGAAGGATTAAAAATGTCTTAATAACAATATGCTTTTATAATAGCGATGTATAATAACCATGATTTATGATGTCAATTGAATACGAATATGAATCATAAAAGCATAAGTCCAAAGTAATAACATGACGAGAATCACAAACATCAAATTGATAGAAAAACATAAGCCATCCAGTTGGATCAATATAGGTCATTCGAATGGATTAATATGGGTCATCCGAATGGATCAATAATTGTCATCCGGATGGATTGATATGAGTCATCCAGTTGGTTCAATAAAGGTCATCTAGTTGGAAGTTGGGTTGTTCGGATAGATCAAATGATGGTCATCAAGTTGGATCAAATAATGGTCATCCGGTTGAGTATGGTATCGAGGTTGAAAAGTCCAAGTTTATGTCTTGACATTGACAATATGATTAGAAAGAACATATCTTGGTTTAGAAGTACATTTGATCTTATGTTTGCATTATGCTGAAAATCTGATTGTCGAAAAAATGACAAGTATAGAAAAGTGAATTTTTGAAGTTCCAAATTAAGTAATAAAAAGTGGCGGTAATAGTTTATTGAATTTTTCTAATAACGGTGGTATACTTATTTGGCTCAAATACATAAGGCTAAGGTGAGTTACGAGCTATTCTTTCGCTAGAAAAGCATAATTTTTTACTTTTGTACTAAAATGAGGGGACAAGATTTTGATTTAGTTAGAATTTGAAAATTTTGGTAATGCCATTGTTTCCAAATGAGGCGCATACTTCCTTATTTTCATTAAATATATTAAACTCTTTACTTAATTTTAGGTAATGAAAGTAAGATGCCAGTGGTTGAATAGTGACTAGTCAGGACCAGAGTGACTAATTAGGTTTAGTTTGTAAAGTTATCCGGATGGTTTATAACATGACCAACTGGTTGGACCATCATCTTCTATGAAAGATTATAGAACTGGGTTTGGTTTTCATGGCTTCGTGAAACTTAAATCTATGGTCTATGACACAAATTAAGGTAAGAAAAGAGTTTTATTACCTTGAATGAGGGCAAATGAAACTTGAATTGGATTGAAAATGACTTCAATTGGATGAATTAGACTTCAATTGAACTTCTCTTCTTCTTACTCTCTCTCTCTCTCTCTACTGTAAACTGATTTCTACCTATTTCTTTTAGCAAATTTCAAATTATGAGATTGTGGTGCCAAATGAGGATGGAAAGGGCCATATTTATAGATGGGAGGTGAAGTGTGAAGGTTGGCATAAATCTCTTGGATAACAAAAATCATGAGAGGTTTGATCAAAACCATTGAAGCTATGGAGGTTTAAGGGATGAAGATGGAGAATTTGAAGCTAAAACCATGGTCCAATAGGGTTTAAGGAGGAGTGGTGAGCAAATGGTCGATTGTCTATTTGGAGGAAGAGATCTCCATGTGCAAAATTAAAGATTGAGATACACCATGTCCAAAATTCTGATCAAAGAGATACACTGTTGGATTTCTAACGTATAGGTGATGAGAAAGAAGGAAAATCGATCAAGTGAGGTAGTGACCAAGATAAGGGGTGGTCTCATGGACTTGGTCAAGGCCAAATGGGTATGGATCAACCAAAGTGGATCATGGGTTTGGGTCAAACCAAATAGACTTGGATCTTGGGTTTTAGGCTAAAGCCAAATGGGTATTAATTAGATGGATCAAAGGTTTGAGCCAATAAGGAAACATGATTTGAATCAAGACTAGGTGGATATAGGCTAGGTCCAAAACCAAATATATAATACCAAGGCCTACACAATCTCATGCAATAATACAAATTATGAACTATAATGATAAAATAGAAAATAATAATTTCTAAAAATTAATTAAATAATAAAATTTTCTTTTATTGAATTAAAGTATTCGGGTCGTTACACGACCGAGAAAGGTTATGGGTGTAATTAACCTAGGATTTTATATTTCAATTATAATTATTAACAACTTAATTTTTATTGATTACAGATTATACACCTTGGTTATTTTAAAATGTTTAAATATTTTATCATAATAAAGTTTCCCTTAGTTCGTATAAAGACTAAATTACCCTTGCCTTGTCACAATTTATGATTATACCCTTTGTGGTAATTACGAAATAAACCTAGCATAAATCCTAATACTATATATTTAAAAGCATAGATTTTATATAACTATAACACCAATCTTAATTAAGTTAAAACCACGTAATTCCAAACTTAATGAAATTTTGAATACACTCTAAATTTAATTAAAATCGGAACCTTTAGAAAATGATATAATTTAAGTAAACTTTATATCAAAAGAAAAGTTAAATGATAGTCGTACCCGCAACCACATTTCTATAAGATAAATTTATTCATTCATGTATATACCTTATTGTTACATGGTTACCATTTCAATCGTTTAAATACTAGTCGAGCATGAAATAATAGGAATGCACTCTGATTATTTAGACGATGAACCAATCCTGATACTCAGGGTATCCCTATAATGCCACGATTTCTCGAAAATGTTAAAATAAAAAAATAAAAGAAATAAAAGAAATAAAATATGACATCACCAATGTTAATACATGAATACCGGTAGTAGACCAAGTGTTTAGCTAGTACAGAATTTAAAGAACGAAGTAGAGTTTCAAAATACAACAAAAGAACTTTATATTGATAAAATTAGAGCTATTCTAAGGGAAATTGACTAAGTCAGCCTTGGATCAACAACATTCTCCTCTTGGTAGGAATGTTCTGGTGGCACGATCTCCTAATCAAATCCTTCTGCATCGGTACCTGATATAAAACACCAAGGGCATGGGGAAAAAATACGCACTAATGAGCTGGGAAAGTCCAATAAGTCGTCGTATCCTTAATTTTTCCTTTGAATCATTATGCACTTAAATGAATTTAAGATTGAAGATGTGATAATAACTATGAACAATATACATACAAAAAAAAAAATTTAATTAATATTATGTCATTCATCGTTTTTATCTTTTTTCACAATCATTACCTCAAGATTTTAATATTCAAACCCAGACGTCATCTCTCAACCCCCAAGCATGCATTTTTGTGTTTCATCACTTGTACCAAAGCATCGTCTCTCAACCCCCAAACAGAAGATATTTGCCAAAATACATAGACTTTTATTCTCTTTTTCTTTTACATCATTAATTTCCAATCATAATCTTATCAAGAATTCCATCGGTTTCTACGTGCGGATATCCTAAATACCAAATATCCATTGCAAGTTTAATTTTAGTGATCCTTAATAAGTCATAAGACTTAATCTATAGTCATGCTCAAGATCATTTTACAGAATAGCAATAAATGAAAATTAGCGCATAATGACGGTAATACGACAAATGAAATAAACATTATTTTAACAAACAAACATTTCTATTGGTTCTAAACTTTGCTGTGAGCTATCATATCTATGATCTCTTTTGAACTTAAGACTTATAGGTAAAGTTAGCTAGGCAACAGGCTCCAACTAGGCAAGGTGTGTTTTTGTTAGACAAAGTGAGTTTGGCAAAGTCTGTTAGGCGAGATAAGTTTCTGCTAGGCAAGGTGGATTCTGCTAGGCAAATTCAGTTCAGCTAAGTCTGCTAGGCGAGATAAGTTTCAGTTAGGCAAAGGAGAGTTCTGCTAGGCGAAGACAATTTATAGCTAGTCAAAGACAGTTTTTGTTAGGCAAGGTGAGTTCGGTTAGGCAAAGACAATTTTTAGCTAGGCAAAACCAGTTTTAGTTAGGCAATGTGAGTTCGGCTAGGTAAAGATGGTTTTAATTAGGCAAATATAGTTTTAGTTTGGCAAGGTGAGTTTGGCTAGACGAAGACAGTTTTTAGCTAGGCAAAAATAGTTTTAGTTAGGCAAGGTGAGTTCGGCTAGCTAAAGACAGTTTTTAGCTAGGCAAAGATGGTTTGAGTTAGGCAAGGTGAGTCAGCTAGGCAAAGAAAGTTTTCTATTAGGCGAGTTTCAGTTCGGCAAAGTAAGCTTCAATTAGGCAAAGTAAGTTTCAGCTAGGCAATGTCAATTTTCTGTTAGGCGAAGTAAGTTTTTGTTCGGCAAGGTAAGTTTTAGTTAGGCAAAGTAAGTTTCAGCTAGGCATGACTAGTTTTCTATTAGGCGAAGTAAGCTTCAGTTCGGCAAAGTAAGTTGCAGTTAGGCAAAGTAAGTTTTAGCTAGGCAATGTCAGGTTTCAGTGAGGCAAAATAAGTTTCAGCTAGGCAAGGTTAGTAAGTTTGAGTTAGATGAAGTAAGTTTCAGTTAAGCAAAGTAAATTTTAGCTAGGTAAGGTCAGTTTTCAGTTAGGCGAAGTAAGTTTTAGCCAAACAAAGTCAGTTCTATTAGACAAAGTAAGTTTCAGTTAGACAAAAGGAAGTGTTGCTAGGCAGAGACAGTTTTAGCTAGGCAAGGTCTTAGTTTGGCTAAGGGTTTAGCTCGACAAGGTTCTAGAGAACACTGGTTCATCTTCTACCTTTAACCAACCTTCATTTTTTTTGAAGGGCTTCGGGGTTGATTTCTGGGCATTCAAAGGAATAAGTAGGACTAAGAAACTTACTTTTGCTAAGACTTTGAGCTTGATTTGAAGAATTTGGAAATAAGTGGGTCTCTCTCTCTCTCTCTAGAATTTCTCCCCTTTTTCTCTTTCTCACTTCTACCACATTTAGAAGTTTGTAGGGGGCCAAATGAAGAGATTCAAGGTGTTATATATAGGTAATTGGGTTTATCATGGCGAGATGACATAAAGTGAGGCTTGGAGTGCAAGTATGGGTTAAGTGTGGAGTGTGAGCTTCATCCTAGGAGTTTGAGAGGTCTAAAACTATGGTATACAATCTGATTTTGAGTGGTGGAGGGGGATCCCATTCGAATTTGGTTGAGTTCCAAGGAATTTCTTGGTTGCAAAGTTTTGTACATATGTGAATATATCACATGTGTATAAGAATGTCCAATGGGGTGGTAATGGATGTTCAAATTATGCAGAAACGATGAAGGAGAAGATGGAGGTGATGATGGAGACAAAACATTTGATGGAATTTCTAGAGATTTCATGGAATTGTATGGATTTTGCATGTATATATATATACCCTATATATCTATGTCCAACGAGTTGACTTTGGGTGTCAAAATTTGCAGCATCAGGGAAAAAAATGGTGGTGGTGGTGATGACAAGGAAGGATTTGGTGGGATTTATAACTTTGGGGTAGTGAATGTCATGATCACTTGTATAAATACATGTATTTATGCTCATAGTATACATGCGTGTGTCGTAGTATGATATCATACGTCAAATCCAATTCCTGATCTATTTCCAAAGTGCATTTGCTTATCAATGATTGTGTTAAGGTTTTTAGATCCCTCAACAAAGTTTTTCAATTGATTTTCTTTTTGATTTAGAGATGTCTCAGGAAAGATAGTTCTTTTTTCCAATGTAGCTACCTCCTTTAAGCAACTCTCTTATTGAGTTCAATGTTTTTTAAAACGAAGTTTTTTGATTCTATGTAAAGATCATCATACATATCTTGTATGTTAATTTTTCAGAGTTATAGCCATCATCCAGTTCTTCTAAATCATCAATATCTTCAATCGATGCAATAAAGCCGAATTCACTTACTTCGGAGTCGGAGATATCCGACTCATTGTTGTCCCATGTTGTGAGAGCTTTCTTTCCTTTTGTTTCATTCGGCAATTTGTTGCAACGTGTCCCACTCTATCGCAATTGAAACACTTCCTACCTTCCTCTTTGTTGATGTAGCGAGATTCTCCCTTTCTGCCTTCTCTACGTCTTCTTACTAATCTTTGAAATTTGTTGGTGAGAAGAGCCATTTCTTCATCTTCATCTCCTTCTTACATTTTGGTGGAGGCTTGTAATGCTATTCCCTTCTTCGGTTTTTCTATTTCTACCTCCTCTTCTTCAACTTTTAGCACTATTTCAAGGGTCACAAGTGATCCAATCAGTGTATCCATTGTCATAGTCCTTAAAGCCTCTTTGATCGCAGTAACTTTTGGTCTCCATTCTTTAGGTAACCTCTGCAAAACCTTCCTCACAAGTTCCATAGTAGGAATGTCTCGACCAAGTGAGCTTAGAGAATTAAAAATATCAGTGAGACGTGTAAACATTTGAACAATTGTTTCTCTAGGTTTCATTTTAAACATCTCATACTTATGTATTAGGGTGCTAATTTTGGAGTCTTTAACTTGATTGTTTCCTTCATGAGTAAGTTCAAGAGTATCCCGCATTTCTTTAGCATTTTTAAGAATAGAAATTCTATTATATTCTTCAGGACCGAGTGCGCAATAAAAAGCATTCATTAACTTTAGCATTTAAAGTATACCTTGACTTTTCTTCTCTAGTCCAAGTAGTTTTAGGCTTTGGCGTTGTTACCTCTTCGATGATGATCGTTGGAAGACTATATCATTCTTCCACAATGCTCTACATTTTAAAGTCCATTGATTTGATGAAGATCCTCATTTTGTTCTTCCACTAAGAGAATTAGGATCCGTTGAAGTATGGTGGCCGATTTGTGGAGCCACTCTCCATGTGGGATGAATTTGCGGTTGTCATAGGATTTCCTTTCCGATTGTTACACTGTGAATAGGGTGACATCCGTTTTTTCTATTTCTTGGTCAACTTACAATGACAACAATCGCAACTGGATACTCAACAGTAAATATTAAAAAGGACAAGAGACACAGAGATTTTTATAGTGGTTGGGTGATGTGCTTAGTCCACTCTTAGTGAGTGTTCCCTTGAACAATCACCATTTCCACCATGATTAGTAACTAATACAAGATTGGTTTTACGAGGTCCAATTCCTCAAACACATAAAAACTCACTGCTACATGCAGAGCAGTACTTTCCTACTTGATACATGCAGACCAAGTAGTTTCCATCCTCCTAGTTCTCTCAGCTTAGGCTATTGATTTTTCTCCTAGCACTCCTAGTTCACGCAGCCTAGCTTCCACAATCCAATGTTCAAATCCACTCAAACACGATCAATCCCAGAGATTAAGTAGAGAAGAAAAACCTAACTGAAATCATAGTGGAAAAAGGTTCACTTTCTCACAAGGTTGGATATGTGATGTGTAATAAAATCTCCCAGGGGAGTTATATGTGTTGGCTTAAAGACAGACTAATTAGTAAATGACGGTTGATGAAGAATATGTCTGATGCAGAGAACAACCGACCTTTTTGCTCTGTGTAAAACTCTTCCTGTGTAAATCGTTAGAGTCTTGAAGGAATGATCCTTCAGTGTATATGCAGTTGTGGTTGCTTATAGAATGAATTTCTCATAACGTTAAGCATCATTCTAGAATTATTCCCTTTCCATATTTGGTCCTGTTCATCATGGTAATCGAACTAAATGGGCAAAAACTCTTTTTAACACATGGGAAAAATTCAATTAGATTTGGACAATCAACACATAAATATGTGTATTGACGTTCCTGCAATAATCTGTAGAAGGAAACAAATTATAGATTGAGTATAGAAGCAAATCAATCCAGAGGATCATTCGGATTTAAGTCCGATAGAGGATCCGAAAGTGGGTCCGGATTTCCGGATAGGTGGCCAGCTTCCAAGCCGGATGGGCGACCGGCTGAGTAAAAAACTAAACAAACTCCCTCTATTCTATCCAAGGTTGACTAAGCAAGATAATTCGTGCACTTTGTTACCTATGAGCCATTTCCCTATTTCAACATGTACACTTTCAAGGTATTAAGATAAAGCATAAAAAATGAAGTTACCTTTCAGATAGCTTCAGTGCCATACGGAAGTGAATACGAGGTGACTCTCGTAGATTGGCGTAGCGTGGTCCTATATGCCCATAGGACCAAGGGTAATTCCTCTACCCATCTTCCTTTGGCTTTCTCTAATCTCTTCTTGATACCTTCTAGTATTGTTCTGTTGGAAGCTTCTGCTTGCCCATTGCACTGAGGATATGCCATGGAGGTATAGTAATTACGAATATTGTACTGGGAACAGAAGGTCTTGAACTTGTCTTGGAACTGGGTCCCATTGTCAGAGACAATTGAGTATGGGATCCCAAATCTGGTAATGATGCTCTGCCAAACAAAGTTTTCAACATTTTTCTCTGTGATCTTGGCAAGGAGTTCCACTTCAATCCACTTTACAAAGTACTCAATACCGACCATGAGGTATTTCGTTTCTCCCATAGCCTTTGGTAGTGGACTGACGATGTCTAGGCACCATTGAGCAAAGAGCTAAGGGCTTGTGATTGGTGCTAGGTTGGCAGCTGGAAGATGGATGATTGGGGTGAACTTCTAACACTTCTCACAAGCTTGCACATACTTTTTTGCATCTTCTTGCATGTATGGCCACCAGTATCCTTGAGAAATAGCTCAGTGGAAAATGGATTTGCCCCCAGCATGGTTGCCACATATGCCTTCATCAATTTCAAACAGGAGCTGTTGGACCAAGTTTGGGTGCATGCACTTAAGGTAGGGTCCAATTTAAGACTTCCTGTAGAGCTCTTGCTTTGGCGATAGCCAGAATCGCACCGCCTTGACACATAACTTGTGAGTTTCTTTCTTAACTTTGGGACAGTGCCTCCAATGAGATAGGAGATGATTGGATCCATCCAACTTGAGCCGAACTCAATTTCCATGGCCTTCTAGGCCGTATGGATATCGATGCTCAGGTATTCGATGGCGTTCATGTATATCATTCAGTGCTTATCCCGTGGGATTGCCGAAGCCAAACATGCCAGCGCGTCCGCATGTTCCTTCTGCCTCGAGCTGATGTGGGACATCTTGACTTTCTTCAAGTTAAACAATTTTGCTTTGGCTTTCTCAGCGTAGGTGCATCTTCTCATCACGTGTGGCGTACTCTCCGTTGAGTTGATTGAGGGTGAGTTGGGAATCGCAGTACATTGCCACATAAATTGCCTCCAGGTTGTATGTGCATTTGAGCTCGTGAATCATCGCCTCGTACTCGGCCACGTTATTCAAAGCACTAAAATTCAAATAGATGGACTATTCAAAGTAACACCCATTTGGCTCTACTATCACTATGCTGACTCTGGATCCTCGGGAGGAGGAGGACCCGTCCACGTATAGTTTCCAGTAGGGTGTTTGGTCGGTATTCATTTTTGGTTATGCCCCTTGTTTGGGTGAGCTAGCTTCTGAAATGGCCGATACCTCTTCAACTTGGTCATGTGAGAACTCTGCGACAAAATTTGCCAAGACTTGCCCTTTTATTGTATTATGGGAAAAAACCTGATATCATATTCTCCGAGCTCCATAGACCAAGTAGCCACCCTACCCAACAATTCTGCTTTTCTCAAGATAGTGCTTATTGGATGTTTGGTCGATTCTTCGATTGTGTGGGCCAAAAAATAATGTTGTAGTTTCCTAGGGGCTATAACAAGTGATAAGATCAGTTTCTCCAAGTGAAGGCACCTTGTTTCTGAATTGAGTAGTGTCTTGCCAACATCTTTTCTTTTTAGGAGTATTGCACTTACCGCGTGTTTTGAGACGGCAAGATACAATGTTAAAACATCTCCCTTCTCGGGAGTTATGATCAGTGGTGAGTTTGCCATATATATCTTCATCTCATGGAAATCCTTCTCAAATTCTTCTCCCCAAGAGTACTTGGACTGCTTTCTCAATAGCTGAAAGAATGGCCGACATCAATCGGACAATCGGCTGATAAACTTGTTAAGAGCCGTAACCATCCTATTCAACCTCTGTACCTCCTTCATGGTCTGGGGACTCTAGAGATTCTATAAGGCTATGATCTGATCGAGATTTGCTTCTATTTCCCTTCTGGTAACCAGATGTCCTAGGAGCTTGCCTGAGGTGACCCTTAAAGCACATTTTGAGGTGTTAAGCTTGAGCTTGAATTGCCGAAGTGCTTTGAATGTTTTGCAATGATCGTCGATATGGGTCTCGGTTTCCTCATATGCATGTAATATTGGATTTTCCTACAAGGCTGTGCAGCTCAACTCTTCATTCATTTGAGGTACCGTCTCAGATCATTAGCATGCATGGATTGACATGTTTTTGGAAGACTCATTTGACGGAGTTACTTAGCATCTTTTTACTATTTTATTTTTGAGAGATGTATAGTAATTCTATTATATTCTTTCAACTATGAATGAACTTTCAAATTTGTGCAAAAGTGCTTTACGATTTCTAGGCTGAAGTACTTATTTTGTTGTATTCCAATTTGGAACCAGAACTTTACCAACATATCATGAATGCAATATTTTAGGGTTATTGGAACATTTGTGAGGATTTTAGCGACTAAACAATATAGTTTTTGGATTGAAAATCGAAGGCGTGACAAGCCAGCAGCCCTATCGACTAATGTTCCTACCAAGCCCTACATTTGGTCTTATGTCAAGCACTTGGAAGATCGGCTAGCAGAGAAAAACCAACTCCTCCAGTTGGTGAGAGAGTAGGTAGCATAGTTGAAGGTGGTGATCCAACCCTTTCAAAATGGAGAAGCCCTTTGCACTAGAGGATGCGAAAAACGTCGCCGAACGTCTTCCCTAGACAAAAGGGGCACAGTGAAAAATGAAGGTGTCTAGCTTTAGAGCAACTCGGGAATCATGACATGGCCGAGCATCACAAAGGAAATAAGGGTGGGGAACATGTTCATACCCATCATCTCGAGTGGCGTTCGGGCCACGAGCGACAAGTTCAATGATTCTTAGTACACAAAAGGCTAGGAGCCCTCTCCATCAACAATAACAACTTGTTGTCCCCACCTAGCACAGCCTTTGGGACGATGTCGATGCATGAGACGCAGGTGGATAGAAGAGGCAGAGGGCGGGGAAACCATTCCCCTTAGCATTACATTTGTCGAGAATCCAAATGGAGCCAAGAACTACAACAATCATAATCCTTAGGGGTAGCAATAGCAAAAAAAACTCGTGCAACCACAAGCATGTAAGCAAATCTTGGATACATGGTGCTTGACCTAACACCAGATCCAAGGCTCTGATCTACATAAAAAACAAAACTGTCATTTGTAGCTTGCTCTAAAGTATAACTCCGCTCTAGACAAATTCTGAATTGGAGAACAAGGTGCTCGACCTAACACCAAAGTGCCTCCTTCACAGATACATGCATTAACGGAAAAAAAGGTTCTGGGCTGCAAGAGGAAGGGAATAATGATCAATGTGTTTTGCATGTTTCTAGTGAACAAATGTCCAACTACTATTACACGAAAGTTACTTAGTGAGACATGAGTATTATCCAGAGGCAGATATCAAGGAACAGGAGAGTCTAAAGTAACATCATTTTCCCATATTACCTTCAATAGAAAAATTAAAACTCAAGTAAGTATAATGCTTGTAATTACTAAAACACAGTTGAAGGATGCCTACCAAGTCCCAAACCCACTTAGGCACTTCAAATTTGTATGTCACTTACCTCAAAACCTACGAGTTTTAAAGCTTCAAGAGATTGCTCCCTTGATCTGATAGCAGGAATTCCATTACCAAACCCAACCTCGCCTTATTTCCATGAAAGTAAGATTAATGAAGATAAAAAAAAAGCCAGTTATAGCAGAATGATTTGCATGATTTTAACCTTGATCATTTGGTGCTCTTCGTTTCCGGAATTGAAGGAATCAGTGATCCACCAGTCCTAGGTAGCAAAGCAGTGGCTAGGCTACAAAACTCTGTAAATCTCTTTGTGGCTACAAGCCTATTTCTCTCCCACATAAGTATACACATGTATATGAAAACTTTTCTTAATCTTAAATGTTTAACTTCTGAAACAATTACCACAAAAGTAAAGTCTTCATTGTGGAGGAATCGAATGATATAGGCTAGTGGCTGATGACCACCTGAAGCAGTACATTGATGAGGAAAATACAAGGGTCGGACCTCCTCAGGAACAAGAAAGTGATTGTAAAATGGAGGTCTGCGTCATCAATGTAATCTACGGTGTGATGGACACAAATGCCAAAGATCACCTCTGTGGAGAAATGAAACGAGCAACCCCAGCAAAACAAGTGATGTTAGTAATCTCGGCCTCCCAATGCCCAAGGATAGATATTATGGCTAAAGGTCTCGTCACATTTTTTGATAGGGATTTGGAGCAGTTGAGATCTGTATCAAACAGATTAAGAAATTGTTTGGTACAATAGAGATCACAAGGATGGAGACAGAATTGCTATGGTGACATACCATATGCAAGGAGAAGCTCACTATGGGTGGGATGTAGTAAAGACCATCAATGACGTCAAGAAAATGACGTGGGTACAATTCAAGAATATTTTCTTCGACAAGTATTTTCCAGCACTTGTGAAGCAAGCCATGATACAACAATTTATGGAGCTGAAGCAAGGGAGCATGAGCGTGACCCAGTACGTTGCTCGCTTAGAAGAATTGTCACAGGACACCACTGCCATGGTACCAACAGACGAGTCCGGGGCTCACAGATTTGAATGGGGCCTGAGTTGCCATCCAGAAAATGTGATGTCACAATGGGATGAAACCTACGCTCTAGTGGTGAGCAATGCTCTCATGCTGAAAAGAGAATCATTAGACTCCTGACAATATTAGGAACAATAGAAACAGAACAATCAAGGGTTTGGAGGACCGATAAGAAACAACAACAACAACAATGAGAACAATAGGGGTTTCTCCAACAAGGCCTACAATCATAATAACCAGAAGCAACTATCTTTCCAACAGATCTACTCACCAAACAAGAACCCAGGAGAGATATAAGCAGTAAGACTTGTTATAGCTATCAACAGAATGGTCACTTGAAAAAATATTGCACACAATCTCAAAGGTACAACAACCAACAAGATCAACAGACCATAGTACAATAGCGAACACTTCGTTGGCCAAAATCTACAGAATACTTGGAGTCGACAACTGTGTCAGAATAAGGATGACAGAACACTTCAAGAACCTACTACTCAAAGTCAAGCTACTGGAGGAAGGATCCATGCACTACACGGTCAGGAATAAATATTCGGACCTACTCATAATCAAAAGCTCTGATCAATTGACATCCGAAGACTGTAACGACTTATTCATCAGATGGTGCTTGCTTTAAATTTAAAGGGATATGTAGATTCTATCATGACGACGCGATCGAGGTGACACAACAAGCGAGAAAAAGCCAATTGAAATATTTGAAGAATAAGAGCGAGACAAGACTATTTGATAGTGAAGAATCTTTAGGGTCATCAAAACCTGGAGGAGTCAACTATGGAGCAGGAGAATGCAAAGCGAGCCATCTACCTA
Source organism: Arbutus unedo (assembly GCA_014822125.1). Taxonomy (NCBI): domain Eukaryota; kingdom Viridiplantae; phylum Streptophyta; class Magnoliopsida; order Ericales; family Ericaceae; genus Arbutus; species Arbutus unedo. Next base: position 3,612 of record JABCMJ010013855.1, on the reverse strand, counting down.
ACTTTTTGACTGTTTTGTGAAATTTCGAGGATGAAATTCTTTTAAGGGGATATATTGTAACGACCCAAATTTTTAAACATTTAATAAATAATTTTTAATCATTTAATGACATTCTTTTTTTATTTTTCCATAACTACTTGCATTTAATGATTCATTTTAATTAAAACAGAAATTATCCCGAACGAGTGGTCCTGAGTGCGAGTGCACGTGTGATAGTATACGAGGCGCAACACTGAAATAATTCCTTGGCTGACTCATGAACTTTTTTCTTTTTCTTGAGACGTTGAACCAGATAGGTTGTTCATAACCCCATAATATGCCAAGTGCATGGATATCTCTTGGTGATCCCAAGGTCCTTTAATGAGAGCTCATCTCCTAACACTATATAAATCCTAGGCCACGCCATATCATTCCACCAAAAACCTGCAACGGAGGGAGCTAGAGAGAGAAAGCAAGAGCGGGTTATCGAGGGAGCAGGCTTACTGAATCGTTGTCGAAATCATTGCTCGACGTTCCGAATCACGCGTAGAGGTAGATTTGACTAACTTCAACCCTTAGATATGCATTTCTTTTTAATTGTAGAATCCACTACCTTCGACCCCTGATTTGTGGATTTCATGAGAAAAAAAGATTCAATATGCCATAATGCTTCTGAGGCAGTCTATATTTCAATGGGACTTTTGTTTTGTTTGGAGCACAACATATGGAAGGATTGCCACATGTTTGAAGTTCTCCTTCTTTTGCTTGATAACCATTTTATGTTTCCATCTGAAAGAGAACTTGTCATTGCTCTTCTTTGACAAAGACGGTTTGTAGACACTATGTTTGAGGAGCCTGAACTGATATATTACTATTTGAGTTTTATAATAGTAAATATAAAGTGGATCGATCTCCACTTTTATGATGGTATTGACCAATATCTAAGATTTCATTGTACGCAAGAAGTGAAATCACACAGTCAATTTTAATAAAAAGCGACATCACAAACTTAACAAATTTTCCGATGGTAGACTTTCTTGAGTTAATGAATGTGGACTCAAAGCTATGTAACATTTAATGATAAGACTTTTAAAAGCATCTACAACACTATTAGTTATTTTGTCCAAGCATCGATCGATTGGTCTCACTGTCAACATGTTAGGATTTTGATCCTTGACTAATTTTGTAGTTACGTCAACTAGTTTAAAATGTAAAACCAAATCCCCCACACACTTGACACATGCATACGCATAGACTCGTTACTATGTCCACGAATCTCCATGGAATTTCGTGAGAGCGGGATTGTCATTGTTGACCATATATTTGTCAATATATATCTATGTCGTTATTATTGTTAAGCGCCGTTGGGCTATTAAATCGTGTTGTTGTTGAGAATCTGAATTTTAGTAGTTGTCTAATTTATAGCCATTATGTTGCCTAATTTCTGTCAACTTATCATCCATTGGATTTTGGAAAAAAAGAAATTAGACTATACATTAGGGTGAATTTAGTGATCGGAGTAGACGGTCTTGATACGTTGTGTTAGCCCTAAGGTTTAACTTTTGATGATAACAAACATATCATGTATTGAATAATATTACTTTAGTAGACTGCATTGATATTAATTAATGTCATTGGACTTAATGTGTTATATGCTAATTATGCAGGGCTTATAAGCAAGTCTGCAGATATACATGCTACATGCAATAATTTATTCTAGGGTTGTCAATTGAGGAGAAAAGAAGCAAAAAAGAAAATCAAAAGAAGAGCAAGATCAAGGAAGATCTTCTCCTAATTTCAAAAGGCTAGAAAAGCCTCTTTAAGAAAGGAAGAAAGCTGACTGCTTGAAGAGGAAAACATTGAGAAGATTGAGGGATGGTCTACCAATTTCAAATGGCTAGAAAACCTTCTTTAAGGAAGGAAGAAATTTGATTTCTTGAAGAAGAAAAGCTTGAGAAAGATTGATGACTGAATTCTTGCAACAATAACAATTTAATGTACAAGGTGACTTCACGTTATATAGAGAAGAAGAGATGGAGCTGACTCAATTTGGCACAACTATTCTTGAAAAATATCATTGAGCTTGTCACGCCCTGGATTTTAAGCAAGATAAATATTCATATTTTAAATAAAATCTCACAATTTACACAAAGTATCCCCAAATTATCGTTTTCCATAATCCAATTAAGTTCACATGTTCCAAGTATTACAATAAAAAAGTGGCACCCCCGGCCGATAACCAAAATAACATGTTTAAATATTACAAACAATTTGGGTTTGAGTACACAGTTATACAAAAGAGGAGTTACTTTACATCTTTAAAAAAAATGGGTCAAAAGATGATATATAACTCCTATCATGACATTTCTTCAAAACATGCATCGCTATGCATCCATGCAAGTCCATATCATGTCTTTGAAACAATACCTGAAAGAATGAAAGGGTGAGTCACAAAACCCAGTAGAGATATCTATACCAATGTTATATGAATATGAGGTGATATGGCATGCTACATGATTAAGTCCTAATAACACATGTAAATCAACAACACCAATTCGTAAAGATGCGATCACAATATTTAAATTAGCAAGCTATGTCAATTCCATCAACAATACTCATGTCAATCCAATCGTTCGTATATCAACTAGCACATCACCTGTCGGTGGCTAGATAATACTCAAGTATACTAGCACATTTTCGAATGAAAGCTAGACATCACTCAACTAGCTCATATCCCGTCGGAGGCTAGACATTACTCAACTAGCTCATCTCTCATCGGAGGGTAGATATCGCATCATGTTAATACAATATAAAAATCTGCAATTTAACATTTACCGACCAATCACATATCATGCAAAAGAGCAACAATGTCACATATCCAATTCTATAGGCGAGATCTCAATCTTATAGTAAAAAAAAAAATGAACATTTAAATAAAGGCGTAAGGATATAATTTCAACATCATGAAGCCCTACGAGATTCGTAGAAATATTCCAAGCCCACTCAAATCAAACGTCCCACAAACCACATAGATGAGTGAAAATGGTACGAAAAATCCATAGTATGAAGAAAATAGGATAAAAAGGTGAACCACAGAGCAAAATAGGACAAAAACTAAAAATCGGACCAAAACTGTCTGGTCCGTCCGGACGCCCATGACTTCCGTCCAGATGCCCCACTTTTTCGTCTAGACACCCCTCTACGCAGAACCCAGATTCGCTACTGATTTTTCCATCCGAACGCCCGACTTTTCCATCCGGACACCCTTTATGCCCAGAACCCGAATGTCACCACTGGATTTTTTTGTCCGGACGCCCCTACCTTCCGTCCAAATGCTCGGGCAATTTTCTGATGCACGATTTTGACAGTTTTTCCCAAATTCATCCACACAACAATGTCTACTTCTAAACACGAATTAAACATGAAACATGGGTCCAAATACATCATAAACGCATAACAATGGTTAGAAATCTCTACTTCAACTTTAAAATCACAAGATTTGGTGAGAAGGTATAAGCCCTAGCTTCCAAGCTTAAAATCTTTTCTTTCCGAGCTCCAAATCACGATCCGTCTTCGATTTCACGTCAAGCATGATCTAAGCTTCCTATATCTCAAAAGAATTCAAAAATGGTG
>JABCMJ010013853.1:0-10836 GCA_014822125.1 Arbutus unedo | reverse complement strand
GATGATGATGATGATGGAGGCAACCGTGCAAGCTGTAGATAAAAATATGAGTGGGAAGAATTTAGAGGAAGATTGTCTGTCACTATCTTACATGTACACGAGGGGTTCGCACGGAAACCCAACAACTTTGTTGTGCACACGTGCATGTCTATGCCATGCCTTTACTTACAACCAACAAAAGTTACTTTAATTACCCCAAAAAAGAGGAATAGAAGGATTCCACCCAAATTATACACCCCATATTTACTCTTTTTTTTTATTTTTTTATTTACATACCGAAAAGGATATTCCATCACCCAATAGAGTTTGAAAATGGAATACATTGAATACTATATTGAATAACATAACCAACTTAAACTATTCATGTTATTAAATAAAGTATAATTTCTTGCATGTGCTCGAGTGAATTAATTTTTTTAAATATTATCTTCTGTGACACTTAAAAATAATAATTCAAATCAGTATTTTAAAACTAGAGTAAGACTAATTCACCCGACATTTAGAAACTTTTCCACTCTTAAGATTCTAGATTTGAAATCTCTCAATTATTATAAATTTTTATGAGATCAACTCATATGATATTTTGATTTCACTTTAATTCAATCCAACTAGTAGAGACTAAAATTGATTCCAAAAAATAATCATATTAATCAAACTGGTTCATAAAATATCTTGAGTTATAAAATAAAAATCAGGTGAACTCAACTACTTGTTAAGGTTTTAAATTCAAAACATCTAAAGTTTTATTAATTTTTATGAAATTGAGTTTTGTCTCGATTTTAAATGAGACTCCGTTAATAATCGACAATATTAATTTATTTATTAAAAATTAATTAAAATACGGGTAAAACTATTGAGAGGGACAGGGTATGGATGTCCTTTGTGCTTTGGCAGTGGATGCAATCAATTGAGTTGGCCAGACAACTACACACACACACACACACGAAAGTCACGTGATAGGAGTGAAATTTTATGCAACTGTGCAGTCAGCAGTGCACAACAACGGAACAAGTTAAATAAGGGGCGTGTACCCTACTCCACCTGGCGTCAGTCCCGCCTTTAATAGCCCAAATAATCTATCCTGCGCCGTCATGACTATGGCACCGTTTCTCCCATCACAGGCTATTACCGTCAATTCACCCTGACACTAAAACCACTAGCATTATCCACTAAACACTACCTTTACGATCCTCATTATTTGCTAATCTCTGTTATGTTACGCCCCCGACCCCACGACCAACATAATTACAAAATAACAGCTAGAGAGAGAGACAGATGGAGAGAGAGAGGGAGAATTCGATAAGTATATCGGTTCGCTCATGTAATAAAGTCACGTTCGTTCCTTGTACACAATTTAATGCGATCTAAATTCCGGTGAATTTAATCGGGAAAGTTATAGTTACTGGTGAATCCGACCACATATCGCCGGAGGAACGGTATTGATCAGTATGAGTGCCGCACACAACAACAGCGTAGAGACTGTAAACGCGGCGGCGACTGCGATTGTTAATGCGGAGAATCGAGTTCAGCCGACAACAGTTCAAGTAAGTATGGACGTTGTTTATGTCTTCTCTTGATCGATCTTTGTCGAAACTTTTCGTTCTTGAAGCATCTGTTTGAGAGATTTTCCCTGCTATGTGTTTGAGTGATTGAAATTCATATGACTTTGTTTTTGGGGAATATGAATGTGTGCTTTTCTGCTTTTGCTTTAGCTAATTTCGTGTAAATGTTCGTGGTCGTTAGGCGCTTTCGTTATAGTTTCCAAATTGAAGATAAAAATTTTCCTTCGAAGATAATCGGTGGCTTGGAAATGTTGGTCAGATGGATTGTTACTCGAAGTTGCTTCATGTTTTGTGGGTTGAGGGTCATATTTTGAAAGAGAAACCTTCAAAGTCATATATGTCTCTGTATTAGTCCCAAAAGAGGGGTGTGAGGAACTTTTTTTTCGTATTTTTTGATTTGTTTCCCCATTCATAAGAACATCATGGGGTTCATTCTGTGTCTACATAGTCCGGTTTGGTTTGGGGCGTCTAACCAATTTTTAGTGGGTCCATTGAAGTTGATATTGCAGCTGAAAGTATAATGTTTTGCTCTGACAAAGCCATTCCAGAATCCTGATTGTTCATATCAGGATATCACAAAAAAGAATTGGACTTGTTCCAGAGAGTGAGTTATTATGACTCCATTAGTTATACCAAAAAGGAACCTTTATTTTCCTTTGAAATTTGTCTGTGAGTTGATCCCATAAACATATTCCAGCCTTCACATCTTACGTTAGAATACAGTGGAGGATTGAACCTGCAGGGGATGTGAATGTTGTTGATGAAACTCAATGACTTTTAGATTTGTCCTCATGTCATGGATGTTAGAAATCAAAGAGATTCTTCCAAATAAAGTTGATAGAGAATATATGTCCAGATGACTAGATGGCGGATTTGTCCTGGCATGATGAGAATGTGAAGATGACCTTGAGAAAACTACTAAGTGATAATATAGTATTGGGTAGTCGCCAGATACACAATTTTGTTGATCATGCCACCTGGATTTTCTCACTGAAGCCCATGTGCGCATTGTTTCATTTCTTCATATATGATGATGTGCTGCATTCAGACTGCCATGGTTTGTGTGGCAATTGTTCCCTTATGGCTATGGCTATAAAGTTTGAGAGCACCCTATTTGTAGATGGATGGTACTATACCAAATTCTAGCACATGCTTGTGTTCTATTTATGAAAATAATTTCCTTAGAAGCTTATCCAAGCCACTTTGAGCTGAGTGGATCTGGAAGCAATTGCTGTTATAGCACTGCGTTGTGAAGGTTAGAACTGCTCTATTGTCAGCCCAAGTGTTCTGGATAAAGTTATGGAAGAAGACTTGCTTGGTTATAGCTGATTGGAACGCGCATAGGGAGTAAAACTTGGATCATCCCATGCTTGAGTAAGTCAAACTATCTGTATTAGAATAACAACAGATTGAGTTGGTTTACATCCTAGTTTCAAGATTGAGAGACAGCATTGATGCAAGTTTTTTATTTAAAAGAAGCTTAGAGTAGGCATGTGGACGTACTGGAATAAAGTCTGAAAAGGGCAGCATATAGGTCATCTACGAGAAGCTTGGCGTGCAGATTTACCTCTACAAGAGATGAATCAATCGTTGCACGATAGCTATCGGCTAGCGATACCTTAATAAGAATATTACGTCATTCCTGGTGGAAGAGAATAAGCTCCCATACTGTGAATTTTGAAGCATGTTAAAATAACAAAGATGAAATATCTTCATGAACATTTGGTTAAAAACCTCTAGAGGAAAGTCTTTGGTGCTACCCAATGAGCCTGCTTTCATTTCCAAGAGGTGCATAACGAATTTGCCTGGTGATCCATAAGTGTGATCTGTATATTATGAACTTGATAAAAGGGCCATCCTCAAGGAATAAGAACCCCCAGATTAGGAGGAGCAACCGACAAAATATCTACGTGACATAGTATTTCATTGCGTCTCGATTTACTGCCGGTCATCTACTTTTTGCTGCTACGTGTCATTTGAACAGTATGAGTTTTCGTGCTAGGTTTTGTTTACAGACGCATCAACAATTTGGCAGAACAGTCAAATATGCATTACTGGCTTTTACCTTGCCTTTTGAAATGAATTTGGTTGCACTGAGCTGGCCATGGACTATTCTGTTTCATTAAAGATATGAAGTGATGTTCAGTTTGGTCATTTTTCTTTTGCTTCTCTCGTGGCCTTATAATTGAGGGCAGCCAATTCTTTTTCGCTTCTCTAATGATCTGCTAATTGAGGATCGTGTCTGGTTTGAAACATATGTGGTGATAAAGAGCTCATTGCTAAGTTAGTAATTTATCATATATGATTCAGAACCTTAGATCTATATCCTAATTTTCTTTGTATTGTTGTTAGAGATGTTGGAAGTGCATTTCCACATAAGTAATGTCTTTCTGCTTTCAGCGCCTTGGGAAAAAGATCTTCAGTTGCATTGACTTGCTTCACTAACTTTTTTTAATGTTATTCGTGTATTTAAATACTGATCAAGATGACAAATGTTTATCCCGATACTGTGGCCGTATTAAATCAAGTTTTTTGTTAGCATCTTACCAAGGCCTAGTACACCAAGGAAAATGTTTTTCCTTGGATTACATAGATGAATGCAAACTTAGATCTCTCTCTCATTACTCATTCTCGAATCTCATATGAATGCACCAGATAACCTAATTCCATAAGTCTTGCATGACCTATTAAGGCTCTTTTTAGATGGATTACGAAGTTAGGAAGACTATTTACCATGCTGTTCTTGTGTCTTGCATCAGAAGAAAAGATGGAGAATCTGCTGGAGTCTATACTGGTGTTTCGGAACTTACAAACAAAGCAAGAAAATCAGCCACGCCGTCCTCATTCCTGAGCCAGTAGTCCATGGAGCTTCAGCACCTGTCACCAACAATCCGGCCCACCCAAACACCATTCTATTACCCTTCATTGCTCCTCCCTCTTCTCCTGCATCTTTTCTCCAATCAGACCCTCCCTCGGCCACCCAATCACCAGCCGGAACCCTATCCCTTGCTTCCCTTTCCGACAACGCCTATTCCCCCTCTGGTCCCACCAACATTTTTGCTGTTGGACCGTATGCCCATGAGACCCAACTAGTTTCCCCACCTGTGTTTTCTACCTTCACCACCGAACCGTCCACTGCTTCTTTCACTCCCCCTCCTGAATCAGTGCAGCCGACAACCCCTTCATCGCCAGAAGTTCCGTTTGCTCAACTTTTGGCTTCATCGTTGGGCCGAGCCAGAAGAAACAGTGGGCTCAATCACAAGTTCATGCTATCCCAGTATGAGTTCCAGCCTTATTATTACCAAGGGAGCCCAGTTAGCAACCTCATATCCCCCGGCTCATTAGTTTCGAATTCTGGTACCTCCTCACCTTTCCCTGATAGGCCCTCAATTGTTTTCCGGATTGAGGAAGTGCCCAAGCTCCTTGGCTTCAAAAACTATTATAGTCGAAAGTGGGGTTCAAGATTAGGTTCTGGATCATTGACACCTGATGGGGCGGAACCACCAATCTCTCGAGATAGTTCCCTTGCAGAGAACCAAATATCAGAGGTGGCATCACTAGCAAACTCAGAGAGTGGATCTCAAAAAGACGAGGTCGTAATTGATTACAGGGTTTCATTTGAGTTGACTGGTGAAAAAAATGTATCAGAATCTTTACCACCTATAGCAGTCAAAGGCAAAGCTTTGAATGAAATGCCTAATGAGGTTTCAGGAGAGCAGTGTGATCAAACGTATCGGTCCATCTCCCTGGGTTCAATCAAAGAGTTCAACTTTGACAACACAGAAGGAGAAGTCTCAGACAAAGCCGCGGTTAGCTCCGAGTGGTGGGCTAATGAGAAGGTTGTAGGAGAGGAGTTGGGACCTGACAACAACTGGACTTTCTTCCCAATACCTCAGCCAGGAATCAGCTGATCATTCGTACAAGGTAGATGTGATTTCATATCTTTACATGAGCTGCAAAATGGATTGCTGCATTTGTAACTTCTACACCATCACGTGTAATATCAAAGCAGGTCAATTTTGGAGATATAGGTGTATTAATTGGATTACACCATGTTATTTCAAAACGAAGCTATATAATCTTATGATTCCCTCCAAATACAGGATGGAAATAGTGTTAGGGAGTTATTGGAGTGAGTTTTGTAACTTTGTTTTATTGATTTAATTTATCCTCGTGTAATATTTGGTGTCTTGATGTATGCTATAAGCTTCACATAGAGATATATTATGAAGGTATGACTCGTGTATAAAGAACAAAACCTTGGTATTTTGGACTTGTTATCTACCTCGGTAATTCCTTCAATTGTTTACCCTGACCCCTGGTTTTCTTGGAATTGGGTGCTGATGTTCTCAAACATAGGCTTCATCTCAAATATGGGCTCATTGAGTTTGTTACGTGTATAAAAAAATTATACTTATTGGACACTAACAGAGACATAAACGAGACACGATTGTATTAAAAATATTTATCTCGGTATTTATATCATTGAGGCTAATAAAGTTAAATTCGTGCTTGAACTATATATCTAACAATGCAGAGCGCACGTCTATATATTATTGCCTTCGGTCCATGATGATTTTCAACTCATCTGTGTTGGGCCAGGCCCAAGGACATATGGGTTCATCGACATTCGGCCGAGATCCGAGGCTTTCAACAAGGCCACCTGGCGTGTCTCGATTTTTGCCGAGTGCACGACATGCCAAGTATGGCCAAATTCTCACTCGGTCGGCATTCGTTACCAGTATCGATCTTTCTCAAGTGGTAACCCCAGTCATGATGCTGAGAGCTCTAAGATCGGCACGGTCACATTGAGATTTACTCCTTACGTTACGGACAGTTGTTTGGGAAGATATGGGGGAGACGGTTATGGGACATGCGAATGTGGCAAAAGTGTCTTGATTCTCAGATCACGGCGCGATATTCTTGGCCGAATTCTCAGGCAAGCTGTTGGGAACTTTCTCTACAAATACTCCAATGGCACCTAAACCTCAAGTACGCGACTACGCACATTATTCACTCAAGTTTTCAAGTTGCTCTCTCTTCCTTTCAGAAGCTAACTTGATCGTTGGAGTGCCCACCAGAAGTCCAATCCCGATTGACACTAAGTGTTGAGTGTTTTGCAGCATAGCTAAGAGTAGACGGACTTAAAGTGAGAAATTCATCAAGTGAATTTCAGGCTCCACAGTAATTATGAACAAGATTTGTATTATCAGTTTGCGATTTGAAAATATTTATTTTGGCTAAATGTCCCATAACTTTTGGGATGTATGGATTTGAAAGGCCACAATCAAATTGAATTCTATCGACGAAATGGGCGATGTAGCAAAATCAATTATTTTTTGGATAAATTTCAAAAACATCCTCTCAATTCTAGAAGAATCATAATGCATACCCTGTATTTTTTAAAATCACAGTATGTACTTATTTTTTATTCTATGTCACTCAAGTCCTTTTGCCATATTATACCTATTCTACCCTTTCTTTTATACAATGGTTTAGAAATACCTTTACTATCTTTTATCTGTTGATAAAAATATCTCCATCTTGTTCTACATAATTGATGGCTTATTTTCATAAAAATAAAAAGATAAGTTCATACATTATACATCTATTGACCTTAATTTTTTTAAAGAATTTTGTTTAAAAAATTATCTTTAAATTTTTATGAGATTATTCATTCGGAACATAAAAAATAAAAAAATTCTAAAAATTTATTAAAAACATCGTTAATTTGAAAAAAAAATATTTTTTTAAAAATTTGTATCTTTTCAAAACTTGTTAAAAATTTTTGTATTTTCTATTCCTTTCAAGATCACAAAATGATAAAAAAAAAAAATGACCAAAAGATCACATTTCAATAAATCAACAAAAGTATAAAGATAAATTTTTTATTTTTAATAGATCACAAAATGATGAAAAGAATAAAATTCTACTTTCAGTGAAAATCACTTGTACTTTTTTCTTTTTTAAAATGTGATTCTTGGTCATTATTTTTATTATTTTATGGTCTTGATCAGAGAAATAAAAAATATAAAAAATTTTGCGAGCTATAAAAAGACAAAAATAAATTTTTTTGAAATGAGTGAAGTTTTCTAAAAACGTTCTTGACGGAAAAATGAAAAATCCCACTAAACTAAATTCGATTGAAAAAAAGATGATTACAACAAACTATCTATTTATTTTTGCTAGTTACTTTCAAAATATGTATCCATACTATATAGCAACATAGGGATATCTTTGTGTGAGAATTGCTTTAAGAATGATAATTGATAAGTAGCAACTAATTAGAATAAAACTTAATTTAATTGATACCAGAGCATCTTTACCAGATATTTTAAAAGTTAACATCAAAATTGTACTTTGCTACCATACCTTAAAATTTTTAATGTTGAATTTATTTGGTGCACTCGAACAGGTCCTTCAAACTATAATATTTTATTACTTTTTATATATTTCTAATTTTGTTAATCTAAATAGTAAACGATAAGTCTTTAATATTGTAACACTGTAAAATTTGACCACTCTATTACTTAATTATGTCAATAAGTTAAGAGAGATTGGGATGGTTTATCAATAAATTGTGAGAAAGAAATTTCAAGACTATATTCGCCTTCTTTAATATGTTAAAAACACGCATTCAAGTTAATAAAAGATAAATAAGTAAATGAAAGAAAGATAATTTTTTGGGGTTGTGAAAAATGAATATTCGTACTTATATGCAACTTGGATAAAACAAAATAAAAGGATCATTTTTGAATATTTTGTTGGGGCAAAGGTAAATATTGGTATTGAGATAAGCAAAAGCAAATCACAGTTTGAAATTGCAAAAAATAAATTATTAGCAACAATAAATGAAAGTAAGTAGTGGTAACAAAGAAATAAAATAATATTATTTTATTATTTGAGGGATGATGAGATCTTCCAAATTTGAAGAGAGGAAAAGAAAATTTGAGAGGCACATAATTAAAATCTAAACCTTCAAATTTTTTGAATTTTACTATTTAAAGGATCTCCAAGAGATGTTCTTGGGCAATAAACATAATTTGTCAACGAATATAATGTCAAACAAATATTGAAATATATATTCACTTACATATAATGTCAAACAAATACGAATATTAATATATATTTTATCAATATCAATAGATATTCATAAATATCAATACATAAATTACGAATATGTATATATTTTTTATATATTATACACCGCGCAACCGCCCACTAGACAGTAATTAACATTTTCCATAAAAAAAAGAATAGAAATCCTCCGGAACTGGAAGAAGGCTTAACAGCCCACCTGGGTCTCCAATAAATTAGCTGATGATTAAGGATGTGGCGGTGACGTGTCTCGGAAAGGTCTTCAATGAAGCCCAGTCAGAATCGGTGGCTTTTGACTTGTAAAGTTTCTCTGAATCTAGTCCTCCAATCCATTGCTACGAGCAACACTTGGACAAGCTTCAACCACCCTTCTTATCCTTTTACGCTCTGTACGCCTTTTTCGATCTCTACTTTTTGCTTTTCAGGTTCAAGTTTCACCACGTTGTACTCCTGGTTGAGGTGAGCGCATGCCCTTGCTTTATAATAATCCAGTTTCAGTTTTCTTGATTGTATAAAGAATTTCCTGCAACTGGGTCTTGTGGGTATTCGAGATGTAGCTTGTTTTTTTCCCTATACTTTCTAAAAGTGGAGATGACATTTGGCACGCCGTATGTTTGGTCTTTGGTCTTCCATAACAAAACTATGTGGCTGTCTGTCGACTGTGTAACTTTTGTGCAAATGTTTTGAATTCTGGAAATTGTCCATTTGTTTGATATTGGGTCCATTTCTATTTCAGGTACTTCTTACCAGATATGGATATCAAAGAATAAAACAATGGTAATTTAAGTTTCAATTTTTTGAAAAGAGTTTTTTACAAACTAAGTTGTAAACATGGCCATGGCTCCTACTGTGAAAGTGGTGCTTGGTTTAATTGCTTTTGCAATCTTCTGGGTGTTGGCAGTTTTCCCAGCTGTTCCTTTTTTGCCCATTGGAAGGACTGCTGGGTCCCTTTTAGGAGCTATGCTCATGGTAATTTTCGGGGTTATAACACCAGATCAAGCATATGCTGCCATTGACCTTCCAATTCTTGGCCTTCTCTTTGGGACAATGGTTGTTAGTGTGTATCTTGAAAGAGCTGATATGTTTAAGTACTTGGGTAAATTGGTTTCATGGAAGAGTATGGGAGCCAAAGATTTACTTTGTCGAATCTGCCTAATTTCTGCTATTTCGAGTGCTCTTTTCACGAATGACACTTCTTGCGTTGTTTTAACCGAATTTGTGTTGAAAATTGCGAGACAACATAACCTTCCACCTCACCCCTTTCTATTAGCCCTTGCCTCAAGTGCAAACATTGGGTCTTCAGCAACCCCAATTGGGAACCCTCAAAACCTGGTTATAGCTGTTAAGAGTAAGATCACTTTCGGAAACTTTTTATTGGGAATTTTTCCCGCAATGCTGGTTGGAGTTTCTTTGAATGCTGTAATTCTTCTATGTATGTACTGGAATTTGTTATCAATTCAGAAGGATGAGGAAGATGCGCCTACAGAAGTGGTTCATGAGGAAGAAGTGGTATCCCATCGCTTTTCACCGGCAACATTGTCACCGTTGACATCCTTCAATTCACAAGAATGGAGCTCTATGTTGGAATATGTGAATATTAATGGAAATTCAGGTCATGTTGAGACTCTTAGGAATCGAACAAGTGCTATTGAGAATGAAATCCATAAGGCCTCCAGTGGGGAGTTAGAGTCTGCAAGGGGATCAAATGCATCTAAGGAGGTTCCAAACGATGAATTTTCTCAAGGAGGGGACAGACCTGTTTTTTCAAAGAGGGTTTCATCTATGGAAGTTTTGACGGATGCAAACTCTTTGAAGTCTTTAGAGGGAAAGGAAGACGCGAAAGACAGATGGAAGAGAATACTATGGAAGACTTGTGTTTACCTTGTGACTATTGGAATGCTTATTTCCTTGCTTTTGGGTCTGAATATGTCATGGACTGCAATTACTGCTGCACTTGCTCTTGTGGTTCTTGATTTTAAGGATGCTGGGCCATCCTTGGAAAAGGTTCAATCTGCCGCATTATATAAACTTTTTATTCTTTATTTGTGGCCTAGCAACATAGAATTTGCAAATTGATTTTTAACTTCATTCTTTATCCAGGTATCTTATTCGCTTTTGATCTTCTTTTGCGGAATGTTTATCACTGTTGATGGGTTTAACAAAACAGGAATTCCTA
>JABCMJ010013852.1:0-13639 GCA_014822125.1 Arbutus unedo | reverse complement strand
GAAATTTGGCTAAATTACAATCTAGGGTAATTCGGATATTTTTGAAAAAATAGGACCAAAATTTAAATTCCAAGAATATACAAAATAAAACACAAGATAGAACTTATAGATAGAACCAAACAATAAGTACCCCTAAAAAATATCTAACACCAAACACACATAAATCACCTTATAAAGCTCTTAGTTTTTATTCTACCTTTCCACTAGCCTTAGTTTATATTTTGTTTATTTTTATTGAAATTTTGTCTACTTGAGATTCAAAGTGATTTTTCGGCTGGTGATAGGGGCAGAGGAGGGTGGTGTGGGGTGGCGTGAGGAGGCGGTGATGGTAGAGAAATTAAGGATAGTTATATGTATAAACAAAAAAAAAATAGTATTAGGAATTATAATAAAATTTCTAAGTAATACTTAAAAGAAAAAAAATTATCTTTTTTTACAGAGCCCGGTAAGTGCTCTTGGGGGAAGGGTAATGGGGGATAAAATAGGAATATAAAACAATAGGGTAATTGTAGGATAATAGAGGGTAAAATGAAATGTAAATATCCTTTGGCCTTATATACATATGAGGGGAATGGGGAATCTTACTGTGCATACAGTAAGGTATGCTATGCACAAAAATGACGTTTGAAAACTACTTGAACACTGTCTAATTTTTTACACGTTAAAATAATATTATTTTGATACGTAATACATCTTATTATGCGCAATGAACAACAAGCTCTCCCGAAGAAGATGAGGGAGAATAAAATGGGATTTTTAAAAAATTTCTATGATGACATCAGCAATAAGGGAGTCCGAAGAGAATAGTTTATAAAATAATTTCAGAGTAGGAAAGTATACTTGAAGATATGTGACATTTATCTAAGTTTGTTTAGTCCAAAAACTTCTGTGGGTTTCACTTTGGGCCAAGCCAATAGCCCAAGCTTATGCATTACCTGTCCAAGGGATAGAGAGACATGGGTCTCCTGACTCCAAAAAGGGTTAATAAATTCATGGGCTTGAATTTCCAATTCAAAGTGATCCATCCATCCACATAATCCAACTATCCTAATCATACTAGTAATAAAAGCCCTATGCCCAAAAGAAAAATGAAGCTAGTTTGATTTACTTGATTGAGTAAACAAACTTTGAGAAATTTATGCACTCCCTCTCTCTTTTAACTCACACTCAAACTCAAACCAAGTAGTGGATACCCGTGCCTAAAGGTACAAAGCGAACCTAAATAGATATACCAAAGTAATTCAAAATCAATTCTTCACAAAAAGCACAAAACAAACCTTAATACAATGTCAAATTAATCTAGAACTGGTACCTCACGAACTAACCGTTAAATTTAAATTACTCATGCCTAAAGACAATTATCAAAATCATGACTGCAAGCTAAATCAACAATGCCTATGACAATTGGATGTCGACAGTCAATTGTTCTCACATTCTGTACATTTTTAAACAACTACCACCAATTGGTAGCGGATTGAGCAACTAAAGATGACGATCGGTAATGTTTATGATAACACTCTCGAGCAAAACAACACCGTTCTTTATTTGTTATTTCAAAACTCTCAATTAGTTGTTCTTCTAAATTCTGTTATGTAATAGCTGCTTTTCATTATGTTTTTATTAACGTTGGATTGAAATTGGAGAGGTGGGCCAAACCAAGACAATAGTACAACACCAAAGTGACCTGCGAGGGACCCAATATATAGCAAGTTATGCCAATGGGTCACTACCGTCAAAAAACTAATTTAATATTATGTGAGCCAATGACTCACATATCAAATATTAAAGTAATAAGAATACATACTATACTTGATCTCAGTCGAAAAGTCAAGAAATGTATGAATTACTTCGTCTAAACTCATCTATTTTATACATCAACTTATCTTGTATTTTCTATCTCATTAGCAATGTAAGATTCAAATTTGTCCCCAGTAGCACTTTCTTATTTTAATCATATCTATTAAATCAAAATTAGAATGAATCCTAACCATCCAAAGTTTAAAAAAAATTAGGGTGTAAGTTCACATTTTCCAAAACTCCCTTATTTTGTTTTATAAGTTACAAAATTAAGCATAGTTTTTAGAATAAAGCTACATTCTCAAAATACATTGCAGTAAGTCTACAATGAAATAGAGCTATCTATGGTTAAGTGAATCTTGTTTCGACAAGATCTTTGTAGATGGCATTGATGTTGGTCAAATAAGTCATGTCTTTCACTTCATCTCTAACACATGGCATGAAATATCAAAGACCACAATAGCATCAGTTACCCATTATATGTCTGTGTGTGTTGATATTGTTTTCAAAATCAGCACCATAACTAAAAAAAGCATGCCATGACCTTCGAACTCTGACAAGGCGTATGCAGTCACAATCTCTCGCCACTTAGCTAGAAGTGCATAATTGAAACATATATGGGGCTCTAATTATTTATTACCTTCTTTTAAATGCGGCTCTATTTTGGATTTAAAAATTGGAGGCCTTAAGTGATGACTTGGTGAGACTGACAAGAAATAATTAATACAAGTCACATCAATCCTTCGATCATACTCTCTAACACTTTTCCACAAATACTCATGCACACTATGATCTCATGTGTTTATGCTCTCATACATAAGTTTCCATGCATCAATTTCTAGTACAATATGCTACCGTACACCGACTTTTTTTACACTACACAAATTCCCATTCATTATGCTTCAAATCCATTCACTTTGTTCTCATTTAGTGTGCTCCCGTTCCCTATGCCTCTCTAATCTCATTCTAGTCCTCTAACTTACGATGAAATTAACACATTTTGATAAAAGTACGGTACGACTCGAGATACAATATGACTCAAGGCATAACATGACTTAAGACAATGTCACGTCTCAAAATAATGTAGAACAATGCATAACATGACTTAAATTTTTAGTTTAAAATTTTTTAATTTCTAAAATCCCTCTTCAAAACTAAGTATTAATTTACAAAAAAATACCAACGCAAAATAAAAAATTCACAATAAAAAAATGGAGAGTTGGGGAGTGTTATTACTTTAATGTTTTATTGACAATCTGTTTCTCCTGAAAATGGACAGTCGTTGGGAGTGTTATTTAATGTTTATGTCAATCCACATCAGTCCCATGTGTGGCTGACTGTGAATCGTACGTGGCACGTCCATATTGTTGTGCAAACATAGGCTGCCAGTGTACGTAACATAGGTTTTCCTATTCTTTTAGTAAGGGTTTTACTGATCGCCGTCTAGTAGGCAGTAGATAATATACACATAATATTAAATAAATAATAATATTAATATATATTTTAAGAATATTAATATATATTCATGAATATTAATACATAATTTATAAATATCGATATATTTTTTATATATCATTTATTACCTAATAAGCAATTGTTATCATTATTTTTTTAATAATCAAACTATCGGACCCACCCCACCGGCCAAGCCCACCATCATCCTCTCCTGTCACACTCCACTTTACAACCTAGTGACTTCATTTTTAGGCCCCACAAAAAACTAAAATGAATGAAGATGAAATGGCAGGTTAAAAGGCCTATATTCCAATCTTGTTCTCCAATCCCACAATTTCCGAGGCATTCACGTTCTTATATAGTATTTACACAGTTTTTCTTTTTTATAATTAAAAGTGTTTAGATTGATTTATGCATATTTTGATTAATTTTTAGAGTACAAATCTCATCATTCACTTCTGAGTATGCCAATTAAAATTAGAGTAAAATTTTGTATGAATTAATCTCATAAAATTTAATAATATTTGAGAGATTTCAAATTTAACAACTTAAATAAAATAAACTCTTACCGTTTGTTAGCGGTTAAAATTATAAAAAAATATATGATAAATACAGTAAGAAAGGGAACATAACGGAATGAAAAATTTATTATAAAATGATGAATAATTATAAAATATTTATTTAAATTTTTTTAAGAAAAAATATAATAGATATAAATATGTGGCTGATAGTTTCATAATTAATAATAATATTTTTATAATTAATAATAGTATGTTTATAAATACAAAGAAAACATACAAAGAGAAATAATATATGAACGAGAGAGAGCTAAATAATTATAAAATATTTATTTTTATGTCTTGAACCTTTTTTTAATAAGTTTTTGCGCTTGCGCCAGTAGCTACCAACGTACGGAGTTTGCAGCAAGTGTAATAAATATTGGGGTCTGCAAGGAGAGTATACAGTAGTTCAGGGTGTAGTTGTCCTAGAAATCTGATGAGTTTTGATGTGACGATTCCACCCTTTTCATAAATATATAACATTAAAATTATTAATTTTGTACCTATTGACATTTTTTATTAGTATTGGGCGATATAATACCAGTATGTATTGATATATTCTCTTCGTTCCTTCCGATTTATTTATTTACTTTTACACCTCTCAAAAAATAAATAATTTTTTAATTTATAATTTTTTTTATATTCAACATGAATCTTATTAGTATTGTACGGTATAAATCTTTATTTTTAAAAAATAACAGTTAAATTTTGATTAAATTTTTTATTTTTTTAAAATAAAATTTATAGTATACATATCAATCAAATCAATGACATATTTAAAAAGAAAAACATTTTTTCAGCAATTATTATATTTCTTTAAAAAATTAAAATCTCAAAGAAAAATTATAAATTCGGGACGAAAGGAATATATATTTTTAATAAAAAATTATATTAAATATATAAAATAAAGTGTTATAATTTGAAAATAAATTATTAAACATAAAAAATAATAATTTTAATCTCAATTTATATATATTATCTAAGAAATTATTAGTTAAAATTTAAAAAATGTGTACAGCCGACACGGCCATTGGAAAGGGGATCGTTGGGCATATGATGATCATACCCACGAGGCCAAAAGTCGAAGTGGGACCCGAGTCATGGGCCGTCCCATCCACATATTTTGGGACCCACTACCTGAGATCCCCTCCAACTTTTAACGGCTTCTCTTCGGTTCTCTCTCCCCAAGGCCTGATCACGAAGTTCGGTCCATGAGTCTCGTTGAAGTAAAACTAATACTAAAAACACAAATACACGGAGACACGTCGTAATATAGATGTATTTAAAATTATTAAATATACATAAAATTTTTAATAATTTATAAATTTTACGTGCATTCAATAATTTTGGACACATTTATATTCGTACATTTCTTGTTGAAGCAATGTCTTTTAGTAAAACAAATACATGAGCATTTTTTCACGTTAATTTCCAAAAAAATGCGACAATGACTAGTCAACTAGTCATTTAACTCTTAAAACAATCAATTAGTTTCGAATAACTCGATGAGATTTTGGGAGTTTGTCAAAAAATTGGAACTTTCAATTTACAAAAATACTACACCTTAACGCCATTTAATACTGGGCATTAGACCTCCTTAATTCATATCCTACTGGAAGAAAATGAGACAAGTGTAATCATTTCCTCTTTTATTTCCTAACAGCCTTTCTACCGTACAGATTATTAGGTATAAGAAATCGAAAACTATAGTAACATGCACGTGCACTCACACAGATTGGGTCTCACTAATGTTATTTGTCTCGTATCGTACTAATTGGTACCATTCTCATAGTGACACCGGCCAACTCTTGTGCCGCTTCGGTTACCGTACCACCCAATTCTAACTTGTACCATATTGACCCATAATTTGTTTTTTTTTTAAAAAGTAATTGATGATTTTCTGAATAATTACTTTATTGGTAATTTAGGTTCCTGCTCTTTCTCTCCATTGTGCAGGTTCTTTCGTCAAGAATACTAAAGCTATCACCTTTGAGCTCATGATGATAGTACTTCAAGTGAGAACAACAACACGAGGATGGAGAGACATGGTCTAAGTCACTCTGCTTTGCTTTGGCTTGGTCAAATTTAATTTAGTTTTGAGAACTAACTTTTGACGGAATAAAAGTTTGGCTTTGAAGTTTAGAGGCGGGTCTGATCTCATGTGGAGGCCCACTAATGTCCTTAGCTATACTCTTTGTGGGTCGTCGGACATTTCTTCCTCATTCTTTCATCCAATGGGAGCAATGCTTGAAACAACAATCCATAAAAAAAAATATTGATACTGAGATCAGCTAGAATAAGACGACAATTAAAAGGAATTATTAAAAGATTTAATAAAATGGATATGACTTCCATAAGAGCAAGAGTTCTATTTCGATTATTTCAAATTGATCGGAACATATGAATGACATAAACTAAGACCAAAATCATCTATTTTTATATTTAGTGATTTGCTTTAAGTTGTGGGACTTAATTTTATATATCCAGTATGATTTTGTTGTCAAAAAATATTATTCAAAAATATATATTAATTTTAACGGTAAATCTAAAATCATACGTTGATACACACAAGTATGTATCGTACTAGTAATAAAAATGATAAACTAACCGGTACGAAATTGATAACTCTATACCTCACACATAAGGGTGCAAAAACATAAGAACAGGGGTCACGTGTCCCCCTCATGGGTTGTCCATAGCTGGTACAATACACTTGCATAAAAAATAATCTTCTCCTTTTACCCCCTCGGAAACAATGTTAATGCTCACTCTCAATTTATTTATGGATTCTCAAAATTTTCAAAGGGCCCAGGTATAATTCACGATAAATTACACAAGTACCCCCAAATGTTCATCCTGGTAAGACCATTTCACGTGCTTGAGATGAGAGGGAAGTGTAAAAATGAAGAATTCACGAAAAAGTTATAGGAGGTGAAAATCATAGTACTCATTTTTTTCCTTTTCAAGCAATTCTACTCTCACAAGTAGAATAAAAAAATTTACCTCTGAATTTATAATCAAAAGTCATGATTTATTTAAATTTATAATTACATAATTTTAAATAAAATTATAATCTTTAATTTTAAATTCAAAATCAGTTTCTTAATTTTAATTCTCAGAAGAAAGTGTTTTTTTCCCCTAATCAAGTAGATGGAGACAGGTTTTATCCCAGAGGACAAACCAAGAAATGCCACCTCGGAATTTGTACAAAATTGAAGGAATCTTATCATACCCAGTTGAAGTGGGGCCTACACTTTACACCGGCCAAGCATTTTCCACCTCAGCACGCTATTTATATTGGAATAAAAACAACATTCAACGGTTAAAATTCAGATCTTTGTCAATTTATGCATCATTGATCGCATGGACAAGAAGATAATAATATTAGCCCACTTGTAATCTTAACATAACGAGGACTGCTACAATACCAGAAATATCAGAAATAGAATCCATAAATTTTTTCAAATTTAAAATAAAAAATTATAATTCATTTAAATTCAAGTGAATTATGACATTTGATTTTAAATTTGGAGACATTTCTACTTTTTTTTTTTTTCTAGTTCCTAGACTTGTCCTAACATAATGGGCTGAAACAATCTCTCAGTACGTACGAGTGGAGGGTTCTTAATTTTTTTTTTTAATAACTTCAAATATTCAGACGAGTTTATAATTATTTCGACTAAGACAAATATCAAGTCCAACCCATTTAGACCCAAGCAAAATCCCATAGACACATAGTTTTGCCTCCAAAAGTGACTTCTCTAGTCGGAGAATGCATTAGAATTTACCTAAGCTAGTAAGTCCTTGAACGGATCCTATGTTATCCCCAAAATAAAACCAAATAAATATTATAAAAAGTTATAACAAATGATTAAAAAATAAGTAGCAAATCGAACCATAAAAAATACATAACATAAGAAACATATGAATTCGTTACTTAATCATAAATATAAATAAACTCACTTTTGTATAGTATCAATTTATTCGTAATTACGTCAAACAATACATAATACAAATTACAAGATACGTAACTTATATAACAAAATACACATAATATTACTATAATACACCCAATTCTTCTCCTAAACGACGGTCAAGAACTGAAACTAGATATAAATGCGTTCAATTCTTATTTAGTTAACTATGTCTTAAAATAAAAACAATCATAATTTTTCACACATATTTGTAGATTCACTGCTTTAAGTGACAACCATCTCGTTGATTAAATCAATTAGTAATAAGGGATCTATTCACCCATTTTCGGGCACTTTGACAACGTAACACATTTTGACTCCAAAATTGCATGTGCACTTTGAAAATATTATGTATCAAACTCTTTATCTTGCCTCCACCATCCATACAAAATGGCATACCTTTTTTTTTTTTTTGGGGGGGGGGGCAAAATAAAAACGTCAAATAAATTAAATAAGGAAGCAAGGTATGCCTTTATGTTACAAATGACATAACTTAAAAGGTTAGAATAAATGGGCAAAGTTCAAAAAATCCCATACATACATATACACACACTTACAGAATTACAAATACACTGGATTAGAGGATGCTATAGTGCAACTACATTTTGAGATACAACACTATAGTTCGGCAAAATAGTATTAAATAAAAACAAAAATGTCATTTTCCCGCAATACGATATTATTGTATAATATTTCTGAATCTGAATAGACATATGCCAGAACTTTGAAAATCTCTAATTATTAAGTTTAAAATAAGATTTAAATCCTCCAAAGTAGCCACCCATTTCAACATCAAGAATGCCAGCAAAAAAATGCAGCTTTTTCTACATTCAGAAGATACAATGAACCCTAAAAAGCTAGCCAATGCCTCACCTTTCAAAATTATACATATATTACACACAAAGTTATGTAACATTTGTTAACTTCTCCAAGGACCCTACTCATTTTACACATCAACCATTCAAAACCTCAAGTTGTATGGTAGATTTGTGATCAGAATAGGTTGGGACTGGGGACAATCGATTCTGCATTATTTTACAGACTGATAAAAAAGCAAAATCCAATCAGAAGCCAAGAACATGAGTGGATGATTAGTGATCTATAGATTTTTTCATCAGGTCACCTCAATCCCCGACTGCACCAAGAACATCAGCACACAAAACCAAAAGAATATCATATCACTTATGAAATAAATGGCCTCCATTATTTTTTGGAAGATTTCGAAAAAGTAGAAATACGTAAACAATAGCAAATCTTATCTGCTTACCCCTTGTTTTGCATTATTATTACCAAACATGCTAATTCCCTAGTATTCAGTGAGATGAGACGTCAAAGTCGATAGATTCATCATGTGCCCCCACACTTTTATATATACTCTCTCTCCTAATTTCTTTTTTATCCCTCTCTCTCACCAACTTGAGGCCTCCCCACCACTATATAAACCTCTCTCACTTATCATCTCTCTTCATCCGAGCCTCCATCCTTCTTTGTCTACTTCCTTTTAGTTTCTCTTTGGTTTCCTTTTGTTGTCTCTTTTTTGCTTCTACTACACTTCCCCCTTGTGTTGCAATGGCCACTGCTGAGGTACCTAAAATCCCCACCAAATTTACTGTGTGGTTTGATTAATTTAGCATCCAATCAGTGTAGCTAGCTCTACACAAACTCAACTGATCTAATCTGATCTGATCTAGATCTTTTTAGAGCTATGAGTGTTTCTATGATCCAAGTTCATTCAACCAGATCATTTTCAATTGAAACTTGTTTTTATTCAACACCATTTATGCTCTTATTAAATATGATTAGCCATCCTGAAAAATAGTCAAGGGAGAGGACTACTCCTCACCCCGTACTGCCTCTCCGAACAAAGGATTGGGGAATATGTATACCCAGGATTATCAACCCCAAAAGACGTTTTTTCATTCCCAAAACCCTTTCCTAATATGTATACCCAGGATTACCTGATCGACGTATTAACTTAAGCAGTGTCATGGGGAATCTTAAAACTCGCAAATCCCAATACATTATTATGTCAAACGCATGTACTGAGATTTGGGGACAGAGTATTCCTTTCGAAATTAATTAGCTCATGCTTATCTAAAATTGCAGTAATTGTTCTCTGATTATTGGATGGTGCAGGTTGTGTCAGCTACATCAGCACTCCAAGAGGAGGCTAAACTGGAACCAACCAAGGCTGAAGAAACAATCACCGAAGAAACAGTCACCGTCACCGAAGAGGCAGTGACTGCACCACCACCGGTGGCAGCACAGCCGCCAGCAGAAGAGCAGAAGGAAACAGAGACAGCTGCAGTACCAGAGGAACCACCGGCTCCAGAGCCAGAAGCTCCTCCAGTAGCTGAAGTGGTGGTGGAAGAGGCCGAGGTGGTGGTAAAAGAGCCAGTTGTAGAGAAAAAAGAAGAGGAGGTTTCTCCAAAGGTCACCCCAGAACCCGCTGAGGAGGAAACTAAACCTGAGCCACCGGCGGAACCAGTAGTCGTCACTGAAGCTCCAAAAGATGATGTTGCAGCAGAAGAAGAAAAACCAGCTGAAGCTGAGGAGAAAGTTGCCACAGAAGCAGCAGTAGTGAAAACTGAGGAATGAATAACGGTTTTAGTGAAAATTAAGGTTGTCGATGTAGTGGCGGAGGTTGCTTGTTGTTGTCTATTTGGTCCAATAAATTCAGTACTTAGGTAGTGAGGCTTGGGATTTAGAAATATGCTTATGACCCACTTGGATAGTCCAATGCCAACTTGCCACATGGCCAGCGACATGCATTGGCATACAGACCTAGATGTGCTGCCATGGTTGGTTCCGTTCTGCCATTTGGCACGTGGTTATTGGTTCTAAGTAGGTCTAGTTAGTTGTGTAATGGTGGATGTGGATGTGTATGGTCATGCTAGATGGGCTATGCCAGCTTCAATAATAAAATTATTGTGTTTAATAACTTGCTTCAAATTGCCCTCTATATTTTGCTGCTTCTCCATCAAATTTCATTTTTTAATACAAATATTCTGTTCGGATGAATTACCAAAGTGCATAAACAATATTCAAAGTTCTATTCCATGAAGTAACAAAATGAACAAACTTAGATACAGAATTCCAAAACATACAAGGAAACACATCCAAAATGATCGTCACTCACCGTGATATTTTCAAAAATTATTAGCTGCAAAATTACTGTACTAGTTTCTAATGGAAGGGCCACAAAATCCCACGTAGCACAATATCAGTATTCTGTAGAGCCATTAGGGACCATAATTCAAAAGCAAGTCACAGAAATAGTGCTTCAGTTTTTTGCCTTGTGGCTTCTGGATGGATATCAAATAGTTGGATCTGAGACCCATTTCAACCACAGGTTTCCTGTATACAATGCCAAAATGAAAAAAGCACTTTTCTTTCCTAGCCCAAATAATGTGGCCCATTTCATCCACACATGTGAGTATAGATATACAGATAATATGATATAACTCTGCGGCATTTGACTGTAAACTCTCCTCCCTACTCATATGATGGACTGATATCTTAGTGCAATAAGGCTAAAAAATGAAGCTGATACTTGGCAGTGCCACACAATCAGCAGTTGGAGAAAGGAGGAGAGACGAAGTGTATGTAGCAGCAGTGCCCTTAAGGGCCACAAAGGGACCAGCCCAGCTGGTTATGTCAGCTGCTTGTGCTCTCAACCTTTGGGATTTGCAGCATTTCATGGTCATCATCAAGCACTCATCCTCCTCCTCACCTCCTCTCTCTCAGGTTCTCTCTTCTCCACATAATTCCCACAGGGGTCTCTTTCTATATGTGTTTTCTTTAACTTTTTAATTCGTTCTTTATTTGTTTTCTTTCTTTCATTTGGTCCCCCTGAATGGGCTTTCGAGAATTCACAAATCCAATGATAGTATGGAGGTCTGGAGGTTTCTTTCTTCGACCTGCTTTTGCTGGATGAATATATTTTTTGTTTGCAGATCTTTTCGGCTTTAATTGATCCACACTCGTATGGAAAATTTGTATTTGTCATTTCGGCTTCGACGCTTTGTATCCATCTTGGATCTGGAAACTCTCCAATAACCATATTTCTTTGTTTTGTAGGTATTGGTTCTTGATTTTCAACCTCAAGATCCTGAAAATATATATGTAGCACTTGCAGCTCTATCCAGCCGAAAAATACCGGGTGAGCCGTGTTTCAAAGAAATTGTTTTCCATTCTGGTACTATATTATCCTTCTGTAGGATTGAATCTACTATCTTTCAAGTCTATTATCTGGCCAATAGGACCTAGGCAAGACAAACACATCATTCCCTACTTGGCTAGTTTGCTTATTTAACTTTGATCCAAAACATTTAGGCAATCCAGTGTGAACTGCTCTTTCAACTAGAATCATACCAAACTTACAGCTCCAAAACTTGAATGACACTCTATTACCACGGAGTATGAAAACCAGAATGAAACACAACAATCACAAAAAACAAAAAGACTTCACGGGATTTGGCTGGGGCTTAAAGCCTCAATCCATGGCGAAGATCAACAGAGGAACCTCACCACGAAAGAGAATAATATAATAAGGTAGCTATATCATGTAACTCATAATCCCTAATCTCTATAGCCCCAAATGCGCAATATATGTGAAACCCTACACGATGAT
The DNA here is from genome assembly GCA_014822125.1 of Arbutus unedo. Taxonomy (NCBI): domain Eukaryota; kingdom Viridiplantae; phylum Streptophyta; class Magnoliopsida; order Ericales; family Ericaceae; genus Arbutus; species Arbutus unedo. Next base: position 1,220 of record JABCMJ010013852.1, on the reverse strand, counting down.
ATGATCGGGCAAATATACCAATAACAAGAGGAGGGGCAGACCTAGAGGCACTTATCAGCCTGTGCAAGTAAAAAACGAGTTACGATTGTAATCAAAGTTCAATTTCAGAACTGTTTACGATTTGAATTTGGGAACTGGTAAAAACTTGTCTTCCAATTTGTCATAGCAGTTAGAAAGTCATCACATGCCTGGATGGGCAAACATTGAACTATAGGTCCATGATGATAATTACCAGTTTAACACATCTCCTAATAATGAACCATGCACTTTTTGTTTGTATAACTAAAATTCATACATATACTTCAGCTCTATTTTAAGATTAGCAAACTCTCATGGCATTGCAAAATATAACACAAAGAAAAACAAGTTTTTTATTGGAGAAAACAAAGAAAATAAACCTTACAGTTAAACTCGAGTAAAGTGCAATGAGGAAATGTAGAAAGAAATAAAAAATTCAGTGGAACAGAGTTGTTTACTCTTGCTTACCTAATCATCTTTTGAACTTCATTATACCTATGTTAGGAGTTGTTCTTGCGAGGAAGTTGACAAAGCTGCCAAAGAGTAAATGCTGGTTCGTTGGACAATCCAGATTGGATGCTGTAAATGCAGCATACAAATTCAATGAGAATTGGCAAACTGACTTGAGAGTAGGCTATCACGACTGTCGAAATTACACAAACGGTAATGACAACTAATTTCTCAGAGTTATGTATTAAATATTCTGCAACTACACATGCAACTTAAACATGCAGTAGGAAATTAATATGAATTGGCTATAATGGCCCCACTGCCACTGATGCATGTTGGAGCTTTTCATCAAATAATTTAGGAGTCTTGACTTCCCTTTCCTAGAAAACCAAGCACTTAAAATATCAATTATTGCCTTTTTGTAGCCTCATGGTTATTATGTCTTCTGAAGGATTGGTTGAGTATCTCACTGGTGAAAAATATGTCTTGGAGCACCTAAGAAAAAAGCAGGGCTAAATCAAGGTCAGGTATCAATTTACTCTGCTTGTTAATTAAAAACCCATCTTCTAAACCTTTAATCGTTGCATTTTTTGTTAGAACAAGAAAATATAAATTTAGTATCATTTACAGCAGAAACTCTTTACTTGCTAAACTTTGTAAGGTTCTATGATTTACAGGATAATTCAATAAATGGGTGCAAGGATTAGATCTTCATTGACATCATTAGCGAAAAGAGAAGCATAAAAAAAAAA
>JABCMJ010013849.1:0-12468 GCA_014822125.1 Arbutus unedo | reverse complement strand
CCGTATATTCCCACCAATGAACTGTGAGAGGAGAAAAGGAAGGTCAAAGACCCGCCGATTTAGAAATGAAATGGATTGGCAAGAATCGCGGCCATCCAAGGTTCAAAATTGTAAATTATGTGGAGGATCAGGACACAACAGGCGTACTTATCCTGTTAGAAGAATGGGAGTCTGGCCATGTAATTCGATAAATCTACAAAAAAAAATATTCGCTCTTCTTTGTTCTTCATTGTATGCTATTTTTAATTCATGTTGTTCATACGAAGGTTCTGATGCAATTTGGAAACCCAAAAACGCTCTTGACATTTTTGACATTACGGTTTGCGTTTAAATATTCATTCTTATTCTGATGTTCCTTCTGTGCGATCAGAATTCAGTGGTACTTGTGCTGGCATAATTATTCAGAAAAACGCAATTACCATTTGTTTATTCATAGTAAAACGCAATTACCATTTGCTTATTCACAATAAAACACAATTACCATTTGCTTATTACTAATACGCATTTTCGATTTGCGTTTCATAGTGGCTGGAACAAATGTGTCAGAAACACGCGAATAGGAACTGCGCACCTTGACCATGCTGGAACAAATGTGCCATGTCACAAAAAAACGCGAATAGAAATTGCGTTTTACCCTAATTTTATAAATAGTTTGAGATTTGGCCTATTTCGCTCGTTAGTTTCCGAAATATCCCTATTTTGATAAAAAATTCGAAAAAAGAGGAGGAGGAAGATGGGCAAGAACTAGCAATGGTGACTACCGCCACCGCAACCGGCGCACTAGCCGACCACCACACCGACAACTACCGGCGACCTCCATTTCCCATCACCGCAATCTCCAACTTCGCGTCCCTGCCAAACTCCTTCACCACTCACCAAACTCCTTCACCACTCATCGAACTCCTCCACTGCCGCGACCTCCTTTGCCGTTGACCTCCGCTACGACTCCGGGATCGATGAATCATCTTCCGATCAAAACCTTTGCAAGCCCCCATGTTTGAAATCAATCTTTCTTACATATTAGGACTTTATCCGATTTGGCAAATATTTCACATTCTATTGGTTTTGTGTTATGCTCTTAATTAGTTTAGTGTTTTCTGTTCTTTTTTCCAACACCCAACCCTAGCATGAAGGTGTGATTTGAGGAAGAAGATGAGATTATGTCTTAGGCTTTATATGAAGAGCTATTCTTTCTTAGGTAACCATTTTCCCTTTCATTTCTTGACAAAACTAAATGTTTGTTCATCCTAAATTGTAGTTACAGTTCGAGCACAAATTAGTAGACATCCTAATGCTCGCAACAAAACCTTAGGAGCGTATGATAATGATAATTTTTTATTTTCAGTATTGTTTGTTTTTTCTCTCCTATTTTGGGCACTTCACCATAACAGCTTACATGGTATTATTCCTAGCGAAATTGCCACCAATTAAGGGTGTCATCTCTTCATCCCTTGTGTAAATATTTGTTGTTTTAATTTTTGTGGGAGTCCTGATATATATGGATTGTTGCAGTACGCAAGGAGTTCCTGGTTTTGGGCATGGGTTGTTGCAGAAGTTTGGTCTACGGACTTCTTTGGGTTGCTGCTCAGTGTTGCTTAATGAAAGGTGTCTCTAAGGCAAGGATTATATGATTGAGGTTATGAATGCTGCAGAAGTTTGGTGCTCAAGGAATGTTTATAGTTTTGGTTTTACAGGACCCTTGCTAATTTGTATCTTTTTTCATTCGGTAGCCTTGATCTTTGTAAATTCTTTATATTCAATTAATTTGTTTTTGCCTTTCAAAAAATGGTGAATAAGCTGTGACTCTCTGTTTTTAATGCCATTGTTTGCTTGACTTCATTTTGACTGTGATCATCATTATTGCTTCAATTTTTCACCAACAACTTGTATGATTCAGGGCTTGTTTTGGTTTTATGGTTGTCAATTTCACAGTTTTTCTTGGTTGAGCCATGAAGCACTAGAACGTATAGGTCTCGTGTAATTATCGTTGCAACGGCTCGATCATACAGCTCTATGATCTCCTTATCATGTTTTGATCCTTACTCCGTTGTCCGACTCCTATCACCGTGTCTCTCACTGTCACATTCGAAACACAAGCTCGATAGTTGTAGCTACCTAAACTCCTTGATCACCATCCGTGTTGGGACTTAAAGCTCAAGCTATTATTGCCCAAGTTGGAGCTCATATAGAACCTTAATGCCTATGTATCACAAAAGTCTTTATTGCCAACACCATTTCTGGGACCCTACAAGATAGTCTTTCCTCGAACTAGAAACTTAAGAGAATCCTGAGGGTTTCATGTTGGTTTCCTTGTGCTTAAGAACTTCCGTATTATTTCTCCTTCTTAAGGGAAATGTCTCCAGCGATCACCACATCCAACGGCCAGACACGACCACCATGGCGAGCTGTATCCCGTGACCCGACCTACGCAAAGGCTGTGATTGGCAGCTGGAAAGAAACACATGCATTCTGTGGGTGACAAAAGCATAAAAATTCCACGATGACATCTATGCCCACATCCAAGATCCCAACGGCAAATTAGTTTCTTGATTTCTAAACTGTAACACATCCATTCTCAAATTCTTAGAAACAAAATAACAAAAACATAGATTCAATCATTCCATGTTGACAACACAATCTCGACCATTTTCTTGAATCCTTTTCCAACTACTGTCATGAATAATCTCAACCAATTACTTCATCATTTAGAATACACAATCTCAACCAATTTTTGTAAAAAAAATAGGAAAAGAAAAGAAAATTATCATTTTGAAACAGCCACAGAAATCAGTAACAGAAGACAATGCAAATCTTCAAAATTAATTAGTTACCCTACCCAATTCTTTTACACAAAACCTCAAATCTTCAAAAACTTCAAATTCCAAAACATAAAGCATAAGAAAACACCAGCAGAAATCCATCGATGTAGGACGATCAGGTCGCGGGATATGGCGGTGGAGGTTATAGCGGGGTTGGGCGGTAGAGGAGTTTGATGGGCAGTGGAAGAGTTTGACAGGGGCGCGGCATTAGAGGTTGTGGCGGTGGGAAATGGAGGCCGCCGGTCGCCGTGGGCTATGGTGGTCGACTAGTGCACTGGCTGCGGTGGTGCTGGTCACCATTGCGGTTGGGCATGGAGGTCGCGACGGGATTTGCAGTGAAGGTCGTAGATGTATTGGTCGACAACCCCTTCTTCTTCCTCCTCTTCTCTCTCTCTCTCTCTCTCTCTCTCTCTCTCTTTGCCTTTCTTTGTAGAATATGCTTGCGAGGAAATAAGTTTTGGGGGGGAAAAATTAAATTTTTTTATATTTTTGGTTTATATAGAGTGTGGGTGGGCCCCACATGGATGTGTTTTAGGGTGTGTTATGAGGTGTGCTGGTAGCATTTTCGGAAATAATATTGTCACCCCTTTCACTCTGTGAAATACAATTATAGGTAATAAAAGCAAAACAAATCAAGAAGTGCATAATACAAGATATATAAAAAATAGTTTTTTCAAGAAATATCATGATAGGAATGATCTTCAAAAATTAATATGATATTATTGTAACGATCCGAATTTTTAAATATTTAATAAATAATTTTGAATCATTTATTGAAATTCGTTTTGCATTTCATCGTAATTTCAAGGGCACAAGTATGATGGTGTGGTGAGTAACATCGAATTATTTTCTTGTTCTTCTTCTTTATCCAATTAACTCTTCAATTATTGTTCTTATTCATGAACATTAAAAACCCAAAAGTCAAGTTCATCCTTCTCTAGCCCTAGCCATTTTTCTTGACCAGGTTTACTGAGGCCATTGGATGTTTTCCGCTAACCCTTGACATTCAATCCCTCATTTTTCTCCCCAACCTCTTGATTTTATAACCTTATTTATTACAATCCTATCTTTTAGAAACCTTTGAAGTCCGACATTCATCTCACCTCAGAAAACTTAACCCCTAAGTATTCGATCTCCTTTTGTAATAGACATGACTCTTTCTTTCCTAACCTCTTTTCCTGACCAAGTTTTTCCTAGCCTTTTGGCTTTCAAACCCCAAGCCTTAGTTCTCCTAACCCTATAAATATAGTATCATCCTTCTCATTTTTTTTTACTCTCAATTAATGTGTTTTCTTGATTCTCCCACCTCCATAATATTGTTCCTAGCCATTATTTCTATCACAAACCTCCAACTATTTGATTTTTCGATGGTATATCTAACGGTGTTCGATCGAGGTATAATTTTAAGCTGTTATTTTTAGCACCAGTTTGCACATATTCAACGGTCACAATGTTTATTTGAGGTAAACCGAAAGTATACTATACACTTTCAATCTCTAGAGAATTTTATTCATATCAAATATTTGTACTCCTTTGATCATCTTGAAAATTATTGATGAATTCTATATATCAAATCATGGTAAAGTATTTTGCATGATTGATTATCATGAATCTGATTAGTACATGTGCAAGCCACCGGGTCACAGTAAATTAGTTGTTATGATTGACTGCTCGTTGTGGAATCAAGTGTATTATTATGTGGGCCTGAGTGGCGCATACGTATTGAATTATTTTTTATTTGGATGGTACTTGATATATTACCGAAATGGGCCGGATACGAGATCTGTTTTTTACTGGTTATGGACATTGTTAGAAATTATTTCGCTTTGACTTATGATATTCGTTTATTCATCCTACTTTATTCAAACCCTTAATTCTTCTTGTCGTACAGTATGCTTCCCGTGGTTTAATATTTTTTTCAGGTATTGGAGTAGATTTAGTTGTAGGCGGATTGAAGTATTTAAAGTGTTTATTGTCTTTAGAGAGAGATCATTACTATACTTTTCCTGATTTTAGAGCAACAATTTGTGTATTTTTAAGACTTATTTGTGTATATCTAGACACCAATTTTTTTTAACATCATCGAGAAGTAGAGCATTACAATTATTAATATATTCTCACTATTACGAAATTAAGAACCAAGACTCGGTTGCAAACTCAAGAATCAAATTTGGGAGCGGCACCGAATTTGATCTTTATACTCATTATTTAGTCATGACTCGTCACTTGTCTCAATCTCACTCATATTGTATTCTTGATTTCTTAATTAATCTAAATAAGAAAAATTATGCAGTGTTTCATGGCACCACATTGTAGTGTCTAAGCATTTTTTTACCACGTATGTTATGAGTAAAATTCCACACAAATGTATAGTAGAGAAGAGATTTAGAATATGCATGGTTGTGTTCCAGGAATATTAAACAGAAGACATTTAGACATTAGAAAAATAATAACAAAAACTAATTTTAATTTTTTTTGAAAATTAGCGATGACACCAGTCACCTCTCCCCTCAAAGTGAGTCTACCCATGGTAAGACCCCTATTTAAAGATAGAATTTTAGGGATATGTCGTTGCAATAAATAAATATGAAGGACTAAAGTGTATTTATTATATTTCATAACATGACTTATTTATTATCTTTCGTAATGCGTGCAATATTTATTGCGATTCGTACTACGTGCTTAACCATGAAGATCAGTCACACCTTCATTCATCATGAAGGTCAATCATATCATAAAAACTCCTCATTGGTTGATCGCACCCTAAGAATATGTCTTGTTAACACCTTATCAAGAAAAATTCAATAGGATAACCCCATTAATAAAGAAAAAAAGTGTATTGTGTTCTTATGTTCTACTTGACAAATTATTTATATTGCCTCATTAAAATCTTATTAGGGAAAACTCAGTGGAAAAAAAAAACCTTAGATGAAGAAAAAATAATACAATCAAAAAATTATCTTCATGTCATTTTCTCTCCTCAATGGCACATAACAAGTGTTTGAGTTGATGCAATATTATGAGCTAGTCTATTGAACGTTGCAACCGGCAATACTTTGATAAATAATTGTGTCAAGTTGTCATTTGAACGTATTTGTTGGACATCAATATCTCCATTCGTTTAAAGTTCATGCGTATAAAAGAAATTGAGAAAAATGTGTTTTGCGCCCAAAAATTTTCCCATCCCCTTGAGAAAAGAAGTGTGAATGGCACGAAACAAGATCTTTTAAAATGCGACGGAGTGTAAAAATATTTTTAATAGCTGAGACTTGCTTAAAATTTAGAGTCGCCACTTTATATCAAGTTTGAATATGTCAAGTCGCACTCTAAAGTCTTTTTCGAAGAACATGTCTTTAAAAAAATATTTTCTTGATTGTGCTTTAAAAATTAATTATGTCTGTAAAATGACTTCTTTTAAAAATTTGGTCTACAAATTATAGATGAATTTGAAAATTTACTGTTACGAGTTGGGAAGATATTAGACATCCAATATCATCCTTTCAGTACTTAATTTTTTCACATTAATTTTTTTAAAAAAGTATCCTTGGCCAAGAGAAGTAAAACATCAAATGACTACATGTACAGCAGGATAGATTATGAAAAGGTGCAAGGACATGATTTTGACTTGCGCAATTTTCTTCTGGTGACAAAATGTCAAACTGTGCCTTTGTTTAAACTTTGGCAAAAATACGACATGCAAATTGACTAATGCACGTCATGTTCTATTTTCAAGATGTCAAGTACTCGATTTCTTTAACTTAGGAAAATTCAAGTCTATCAAAGGCCTAAGTCTGATTTTATAAATCATCACATTAAATTTTCTCGAAAATGCAATATGTCATTCCAGCATAAGCCAAATCAGCCCATGTTATATTTTCATTCATTTTCTGTTGAATACTCAATTCAATACAATTCTGAAGAATTCAAAGTTAATATGGCACAATGGTTATTGTCATCGTGATAATCTTTCGATCGAGAAATACGACACATAAGTCAGCAGTATCTGACAATTGCACGACGCACTTTCATTCTGAATGCCAAATACTCAATTTAACAAAATTACTGAAATTTCATGATTATTGGATGTAAAATTAGGTGATATGGACAACATGTGTTGATACCACTACACAGCTGCTATTTATATTTCTTGATTTTAAGCAATTTACATATTGCTTAAATCCATTATCCGTGAACATTTCTCGCACTTAATACTTAATTCAACAGTGTTCAAAATTATGGAATGACGTGAATATTATTTCTGCCACGATAATTTATCATGAAAATTTAACATGCAAAGTTGGCAAAACCTAACAATTTTCACATCACATTTTGATTCCAAAATACTAAATACTCAATTCAATAGTGTTTGTGAAATTTTGAGATTATTGTGATTTTAACAAGATAATATGAACAACATGTGTTGGCAATGTCAAACAACTATTGTTCATATTACCTTGCTTAACGTATTATTTATTGATTTTACAGAAAACAATAAAGTAAAAACACGGGAAATGGTAAAGTAAAAGTTATGAAAAATGAGAAAAGTAAGTCATGAAAAATGGAGAAAAAGAAAATTTATGAGAAATAGAAAAAAATAAATGTTACAGGAAATGGGAAGAGCAAAATATTAGAAGTTAGATGTTAGATGTTAAATCCGGCAGATGTTGGCACCACCAGACAGTATGTCGACAATATAAATATCATTTTCGAGGAGATTTTTATAACGAAATCTAGGAACATGCATGATAGGTGCAGACAAATCCGTACAATATGCCAATCTTATGAAAAGTGTGCTAACAGAAGCCTCACTTTTGACTTTTTGTAATTTTGACTTCGGAAAGCAGATATTTGTATCTTCTCGCCAAAAGCACGGACTATGTAGGCTGAGCCTACTGAGTGGTCCATACTTTGACCTAGAGGTATGTATGGCAATTATCTCAAGTATGATATTTACATTAAAAAAAGAAAAGAAAAAGAGCGGAGGTTAAACAAGAAAAAATTATTTTAGCACGTATACCTTGTATTGGCATTTAAATCTGACGACTACAACAAAATGTGAAAGACTCATGGACGTCTAAGTAGAACCATAATCTGGCATAACAATGAGTTTTTGTCACACTCCAAATTTCTAGGGTATGAAATACGTAATGGAACAACATAAATAAAACCTAACAATATCTATCTCTAGTAAATAATTAAACTTCTGAAAATCTTCTATGTGAGAACCTGAGGTTCGATATTTTATTTTTATTGTTTTTGGTCTATTCTAGAATTTCTAATGTTGAGATTAATAACTAGCTGTGGTTCGATCGTAATTGTTTAGAAACTTGGAACTCGATGCGAGGGTTGTGAGAGCCCGAGGGGGTTAATATAATTAACGGATTTTTAATTATAGAAGGATTAAAAAAACCCTAAATTTAGTTTTATTAAAAATCCACAGCTTTTTCTAGAGTTCTCTAAACCCTAAATTGCTTGAGGAAGGAGGACTAGTACCTAGACGATAGATTCGTGTGACGAGATCAACTAGAAAGTTATAGAAGGGATTGAGAGCTTTGCATAGAGCTCAGAATCAACCAAGTACGCGGAGTATTCAAGGAGTTTGCAATCATAACAGTAGAATTTGCATTTTTATCGAATAAGGTAGGATTTTATGTTGATTTATATTGAGGTATTGCATAGATCGTATTTAATTCAATGGTATAAATGTTGTTATCAAATAAGGAAGGATTTTTGTTCTGGATAGTAGACTGGTTTTGGCCACTTGAGCAAGCTCTTAGCTACTTGATCAACCTGTTGAAAATTAAAACTTTTTTCTTTTGGTTTCTGGCCTGTTTATTGTCTTTCGATCCATTTATGGCTACTGCTTAAGTTTGGAATTAATTAATATTGGTATATATGAGCATGCATTGACATCGGATACCCGGTTGGAGATGGCCCAACAGTCGAAGCAACCTGTGAACTCGACTTGGAGTCTTTGTGATTCTTCCGGTGACAGACCGTGAAACTACCCGGTTAAGAGGTGGTCTGATGGTCGGGGTTGTTAGGGATCGATTCCTTAGACCTAGTGATGAATGTCTACAGATTATACAATAAAAAATTATGAAACCCTACTAGGTGGAATTAGGGTTCATACCTTCGAGATCTGTTTGGTTTGAGCTCGGCTATCTTCATAGTTTGATCATGAGCGAATTTTGAGAACGGCTAGAATGATATTGCTTGACTGACTTCGAGATCTTCTACCGTAATCCTATTGCACATTGATCACGTACTGAGGGTGAGTTCAAAAATATGATCTATTTGCCTTCACAAAATCTCTCTCAATGTTTCGTATATGAAGTTGTATCTTACCTAGAAGGCATAACGGTGTATATATAGGTAACGATAGGGACCCCTAGGAGATGTATGGGATGGGCTTCCTATATAATTTGGGATTCCTAGTCCAGCTCAGATTAATTTTGAATTATATAAATTATAATTCATACCAATGCTTATTTATCTCCCCACGTTAAGATTACATATGCACGTTGATTAAAATAAATTACTGACAATTTATTTAATCAACATCTATAAAATTTCTTGAGACTTTCCACTTAACTTATTCGTTATGTCAGATACTAATATCCACCTGCAGGTTTTGACATAATCGAAACTTATAAGCTTGCTCAAGAGGATATCATCAATCCCTATAAAGGAACGTGGATTCCATTAATAATTAATAATTGTCATACACTTAATATTATGGTCCAACTCATTAAGACTATTGGCCCACAATGCCTCACTCTATAATGAATCAAAGTCAACAACATTAAAACACAAAGTGTACTAACACAATGAGTTAAAACTATACAATTTTTTGTAGTCAAGACAGATCTACTAAAACACTGTGTTACAGTCCTATTGGTGGTGTGTCCAATTCCACATAAGATTGTGAACTAAAAACTTATATTTTACGAGAACCGATAATCTGATCCTCTATGTGGAAGCCAAATCCTACACACCAGATTATCTATTTTGTGAAATAAGAGACACTCATGCACAATATGGTAAGATATAATGCAAATATTGCCTATAAAGATTCTCATCAAGAAAAAAAATAGTTGTTTAAATAATTCAAATAAATATTAATTTATTATATAAGGTCATGGCTTTTAGTATAAAAACCCTAACAGGGGTAACCCGTGAACTCTACGATAGGGTCCTCAATGTGGGTAGCCCGTGGTGCAAGACCGTCAAAATAATGCACGAGTCACATATTGAGCATGATAACATTGATGATACTTTGTTGGTTATTTATTTTGTCATTATGCATATTATATTGTTGAATGTGAGCATGCTTTATTCAATATATTGATATTTTTAATACGACTTCCTACTCGAGCTCCGGCTTATGCTTTTCTGTAAACTAACAATTTATAGGTGATGATATGGAACCAATGATTTAGATTCCACTTTTGAAGATGGTTCAACATGCTTAGTTGGATTTACTATTTTAGTGATATTATCATATTTAAACGTTTAGTTAGAGATTTTTAGACTTTGTTTATTTATTTGTTCGGACATTGTGGGCCTGTTTTGACTAGTTCATGTTCAGACTAACACAGTTGGAATATTTGTTATTTGATAGTTATTTATCATTTGTCGGGGATTTATTTCAGTTTATTAGAGTTATGGTTATGATAAGTTTTGTGTATGTTGTTACATTGCTTATATCCTGGAAGTTTGGGGTGTGACAACTTAGTATCAAAGCATGATTCGAATACCTGGAGCTGTGGATATGGTCCTAGAGGTTTAGAGGTCTGCATGATTATGTGGAGTTATGCCTTAGAATGTCATGACTTGTCTTTTGACGTTCCGTGCAACTACTTGTGAAATCTGGTTAGAAGAGACGCCTAATCATCGTGTCTTCTGATTGGAGGTCTAGGAAAGTTAATTAGAATATCGGTCTGACTTTCTCAAAGGCATTACTTAGTATGTGTTCTGCGCGCTTATGTGTTTACGTGCTTACCTGTGTATATAGGTTGACAGTCCTATGCTGCTGATGAGTTTTGCCATTTTTTGAAGTAAGATGCCTCCTCGTAGAGTTTAGCGTCGGGGCAGGGGCGCTATTGTAGGGGCCCCAGATCCTGCTATCGGAGAGGATGTTGTGAGAGCTATGATTGAGGCCATACAATAGTTGGCTCAGAGTAATCAACCTAGGAATAAAACTCGAGCTAGGATGGTGGCCATGCGTGAGTTTCGCCATACGAACCCTCCCGAATTCATCAATGGGGCTGACCTATTTGTGGGACAGTTGGGTCAAACAGGTGGAGAAGACTATAGACACCTTACAGGTAGTGAAAAATAAGCTAAAAATTTCTTTGGCTACTTCTCAATTTATTGAGAAGCTAGATCAGTGGTGGAAGATGGTGAATGCTACATATGATATCGGAGAGTTGATGTGGGAAGCTTTCAAGGGTCTCCCTTCGACAAGAGTTCTATGATTTAAATCAAGGTAGCATGACAGTGGTTGAGTACCAAAATAAGTTCACGTCTTTGTATCGTTTTGCAACCAAAATAGCAGCAGATGAGGATTTAAAATGCAAGAGGTTTGAGAGGGGTCTTGAGCCGATAATTAGAGAGCAAATTGTGCCGTTAAAAATTCGGGAATATGTGTATCTTGTGGAGAGTGCAGGCAAATTTGGTAGCAAAATACCAGAGCACGGTGAAAGTTAGAACTTCTGAATCAATGGGGCCAAATAGGAAGCGACAGAGAGAGGCTAGTTATCAATTTCAAGATTATAGGAGGCAAACTGTATTTGCTCCATCAATGGTGTCCACTAGACAGGATCCTTAGGGAGAGATAATATGTTATGGGTGTTGTTGATACCGTAATACACCTCGTATAACTGATTCAACATCTCATATTTGCATACGTGCGATACTTAATTATCAATTTTATCGGATAATGCACGTTTGATAGCTTTTGTCCAATTTCAGGTTTTCTATGTTAAAAGAGGTGTTGAACCAACAAAATGGTGAAATCCAAAAGTTTAGAGGAAGTCTCAACACCCGAGGAAGGATGAAAGCACAATTAGAGGAAGTGCCGAGGCCAAGAGTGATGCGAAGCTTGAAGAAAATGGGAAAAAAGATAGAAGAATCAAGCAAAGGAAAAATCTGACCTGACCTGATGAACAGGTCAGGTTGAAACCTGACTAGAACATCCAGTTTGGTCATCTAGTTAGATTTCAACGAAAAGCACAAAAAATTCCAGAGACCTGATCTGACCGGTCAGATCAAGACCTGACTGGAACCTTCCAGTCAGATTTGCGCGCGATTTAAAATTATTTTTATGTAATTTCTTAATCTTTTTAAGTAATTTCCTATTAGAATTAGGCAATCTTTCCCTTATCTTTTATTCATTCTTTTTGTAATTAGTTTTTTTTAGGATTAGGAATCTTTTTCCTAATTTTTCTCCTAGGTTTCCCTTATTTAAGGACCTAGGAGGCTTAGATCTAGATACACAATTTTTCCTAGCATTAGTTTTTCAATAAGTTTTCATTGTTCAAGCAATAAAATTCCAGCAATTTCTATTCCAAGTTCATTCAATTATTCAAGTTTCGTTCAAGTTTTCTGATAAGAATATTAGAGATTTATTGCGTTCATCAATTCT
>JABCMJ010013848.1:0-27696 GCA_014822125.1 Arbutus unedo | reverse complement strand
GTAAGTGGCCTAGTGGATAGGTGTTTGGTTATTATGAAAGAGGTGATAGGTTTGAATCTTGGTGGTGGTATATTGTTTGGTCGCCAAAAGTTATGACTTTTGCCGACTAAATAGTTTAGTCGGTAAAAGTCCGAAAAACTTTTCCAGACCTCAATTGGGCGACCAAAGTTTTTAGTCAGCAAATACTTTTGGCGACTAAATAGTGGACTTTTGGCGACTAAACGTGTAGTCGGGAATTATGTTTTTTCTTGTAGTGATTGTTGGGGATCAGTGAATCACACACATGCAAAATGAAACATTTCGTGAGAGAAAATTTTACTTTATATTCACAATATACAAAGTTATAAAAAACTATCGGAGGAGGAGGTTTTCACACCGATAACCCTCAAGTACTCCATTCCCTCACACTCTCACTAGTTCCCACCACTCTCCTCTCTATCTTTTCCACAGGCCCATAGCTACTCTACTTAGACTTACAATTTATAGGCAAAAAATGCATTAATTTTCTTGAGCATTATGATAAGACAAAAAGACTTTCAATTCCTCGTCATAGGACAATAAAGGCAGCCGAAATCCTTCAAATGGGAGGAATTCAAACAATAAGATAGATTAACTCATTTTGAATATGAATAAAAAATTATAAAAATTTAACTGTTCGTGCACGACAAATGAGTTATTCTCCAAAACCTTTTCCGTAGTTTATTCTGAGCATAATAACTTCATTTTTCTATGATAGTGCCATAATTGTTCATAACATTAGTTGAAGTTAGTAAAAGGGTTGGACCATACCCATATATATAGGCATGCTTTAAGTATATTCTTTGTGCTTTCATAAGATCCACAGGATTTGGACGTAGATTGTCGGCCATAGGTATGTAATTAAGATCAAATCATTGGCACTATTGATGACTAGTGGGTTTTTGTCATTTCTGCAAACAAAGTTAGACTCATTTAATTTGCTTCTTTCGAGGGGCAGCAGACCCTAGCTTTTGACCGAGGAGTTTTTCTCTTTAACCTAAATTACTTGTGGACCTTCTGGTGTCTACATCCTCTACAAACTTCTATCACTGTAATCATTAAAAATGAGCTTAAAAAACACATTTAAAGTAGAGAAAGAAGATAACGCATATTGTCATCGAGGTTGAGTTTATCTCAACCTTTTGAACCTTGTGTGTGGCTTTAAAATTGATATCTCCCAACTTTAATAAAGATGAAGATTATCTCTCACTGATAGTTAAAGATGGTTAAGATCAGCAGAGACACTGTTTTTGCACACACACTACAACAAATCGAAGCATTTTTGGCATTTTTAAAACCCCGAGAATAGTTCAAAAATGCCCGCGGGAATGTCTTTGCCGCCCTTTTTCCCGGCGTTTGTTACGTCGGTGTAAACGGTGAAGAAAAAAGTTCTCGGTATTTATAAAGCGGAGAATAACAAACGGTGATGGAAAAAGTTCTTGGCATTTATAAACGCTGGGAATAATATCGACGTGTTTCCAGCGTTTATTTTTTGGTTCCTCTTGGAATTAAATGCGGCAAATGTGCTTTTTTGTTGTAGTGACGATTTAGTAGAGAGTTAGGTGTGGTCATGAATGAATTGAGTTCGGATTGAAACCCTAATTACTTTATAGAATTGAATTCGGATGGCCCCTAATTATCTCAACCACGAAGCTCTCATATTACCTTATAGCAGCTCCCCTCGATTTAATTTGTGAGACTAAGAGTCAATTTGAACTAAATTAATTACTTTATAGAATTGAATGTAATCCTGCTACTTAGTAATAGCTTTTAAATTTTTGTGTGAACATATTTTGAATTAAGTATTTGTATTTTGACGAAGGAAATTTTAAAATTAAAAAGTCATGTATGAAAGTTGAGAAAGTAAATAGAAGACAAAAAAAAAAAAAATAGCATATCTATACTATATATTATTGCTGGGTAATTTTTCATAAGAGTCGTCGTGAGAGCGATAAATAACAAAATTTAATTGGTTTGTCACCGAAATTTTAAAGTAACACATGTTATTTTACAACAACAAAGATATTACATAAATTTGTTTTGAATTCAAATTCAAAACACTTGCTCATATATCACATCTAATATTTTATTCCCATAATATTCTCTACCTATCTATATATAAGCACATACATATATAAATATAGCTCTGTGTCTACATATCTATGTGGATAAAAAAAATTAGAAGAATTGTAAAGAGATTAGTTTTTAAAAAGAAAGTAGAAAGAAATATATTTTTCTTATATTGGTAAAGTTTTGGTCCATAATTTATGTATTCTTGAAAACAAATAAATTTTATATGATTATATATCTTTCATATCCCTAACTCTAGTTTTTCTAAAACATGTATTACCTCTTTCTTTTTCCTACTTCTATTACTTTTTATAAATATATTTTTATTATAAAAAATTCTAAAATTTGTAGTCAATATAGATCTGTATAACCATGTAGTATTTATTATTATTACTAATGAGGTTGTGAACTGACAATGTCATAACAAGAATGTGTATAGATCAAATTGAGTAAATTGAGATCATATTTTAACCAACTCATTTTAGACAGGTTGATATTTTTTTTATCCATTGTAAGATTGGTTATCTTTAAAATCGATGAATTTATTAATATTTTATGCAATTTTTACTTACGCGGTTAAGTAGTTGAGTTTTTAAATTAAAGTCAAAGAAATAATTAGTTTGACTAATATATTTCTCTTAATGATAAATCTATGCAAAAAATACATGAATTTATCATCAACTCTTTGTGTATTTGTCTCCGCTCAATTAAACTAATTGTAAATGCATAATGATATAAAAAAGGGAGAAAGAAGAATATAAAGTTGAATTATTAATCAGTATTCTTTTAAATGTATATGTTTTTCTTATTTTTTAATTTGTAGTTGTAAAAACTTTGAATTTGAAAAATGATATGACAATTATAAAAAGTGAATATTAAGCTAAGAGGTGCACTGAAATTAATTTTAGAGACAATAATTCAAAAGTTTTGCAACGCTCTAAAGAGATCTTATTGATAAATTTTGGACATGTAGTCAATCCTAATTAATCGAAACTTAATGCTCGGTTTGATTTGATTTTAAATTTTGAATTCAACAGATTAATATTGTTTATGCATAACTTTCACATGATTTAGGATCTTAAAAGGTTATTTAATTTAAGTTCTTTTTAGATGATCAATTTTGCTCAACTTTTGTTTTTGAATTATAATTTATCCTTATTTAATTTTTTTTTGTAATTTTTTATTTTGCATCAATTTATTATGAATTATTGGTTCTTCTTGACAAAAAGTTTCAGAAAAAATAAAAAAATATGAACTGAATTTAAAAAAAGTTTAGAGAAAAAGTTAATCCAAAATATATGTCTGTTTTGAATTATTTTCGTCTTTAATTAATACTATTAGCTTTTAAATATTTTGTACTTTCAAAATAAAAGAATAAAAAGTTAAAATAAAATTTGAGTGTGTGTACAAAATGTACATATCAATTTATTATGATATTCTTTTACATTATGACCGATGCATATATGTTTAGTGTTTTTTTTAGTTAAATGTCTTTACTGATGATTATTAATTTTAATATTAATTAGTTCTACATAAGTAATTATTTCTATAGATATAAGTGTTTATTACCCGTACATAACACGGTTTCATGCTAGTGATTTCTTATGTTAAGGGGAAAGGGGTTTTTAAGTCTCACCCACTGAATGTGAGACACACCAACCACGAGACCCCTCATATGCTATCTTAGGTTTTCTGGTAATTACCGAGAAATGTGTTTCACAGATTAAAGAACAGAAATTTGGTCAAAAGGTTAAATTTGGACTATTTTGGCTGTATGTTAATTTAATTTGTGAGTCAAGATCCATTACTTGAGAAGTTTTAACGTCGGAGGTTTTTTACAGACGGATTTACCCATGAACGTGAAAAAATGATTCTATTTGATAATATTATTACTTTGAAAACTATCGAATGACGTTGTTTGTTAAGATGTTTTTTAAAAGCAACAAATAATGTTAACTTATAAACACTAACGGGTAACTTTATCTAATAAAATTATCGTTTCAAAACTAAAAGATAAAATTATTTTTTTAACAGACGAGTCAGATAACATTATATGTTAGTTTGATATATGTATTAGTCAAATTAGAAAATATAAAACATATAATTTTATCTAATAATATTATTACTCCGACAACTAACAAATAACGTTGTTTGTTAAGATATCTGTTTAAATCGATAGAAATATTGACTGATAAACACTAACAGATATGGTGATCTAATAAAACAGATACAGTTATTTGTTAAATTATATGTTAAAAACGACAGATAATATTGATAAACACTAACAAGTAACTTTATATAATGAAATTATTATTTTTGTATCTAACGAACAGATAGTGTTATCCTGAGTTTACTAAAAGTGATATATAACAAATAAATAAGGTTATCGTGTGTTTATTAAAAGAGATATCTACTAAACAAATAAAGTTATCGCGTGTTTTACTAGAAGAGTATTTTTGGAACTCATACACCAAATGAACTTCTATCCGTAATTTAATTTGAAATAGATTTAATGCGTTAAAACTCCATTTAGATGAACCTTTGACCGAGTCTCCAATTACAATCTCAAACGTAATTCTAACTTTCCACTAGCAAAAACAGTGAAAAGTGTAGGTCAAAACATGAAAAGAAGCATATGATAAACGCAAAAGCAGAGAGGGTGAGGGGAACAAAATTAAAGTAAAAGAAAAAGAAAATGTCAATGACAGCCCATAATGATCGTAGTAAAAGTAGTAGTAATCGCATGCACGTAACAAAAATGTATCTTTCGTCTTTGCATTCACAAACAAACAAGCTTTATTCAGACACCTAAGGAACAAATATTTTCGATAAAGCTAAGACGAAATTCCGTCCCCTCACACTCATCCTGTCTATCCATGCGTTTCGCGAGAATCTTTTGACAAATGCAAAAGGATGTGTGGGTAAGGGTAAAAGGGGCAACCCTGTTTTTTCACATTTTGTATTGGAAAATTTAAACTGTGTGTATGAAAATGAAAACTATATTTGAGCTTCTTTTGTTGTTGTTGTTGTTGTTGTTGTTTGAGATCGTGTATTATAATCACGGCTCAACGAATCTTTGTTAGTTTTTCTTGGTACAAAAAATAAATAGGAAAATAGGAAATTTTATATATTCATAAAAAATTATTACCCTTCCAAACCACATTCATTCACTGGTGTAGTAGGCTGAATCGCGATGCAAATAGGCCCATTGTTGGATTCATTGGGCCGAATTGACAAGGACCATTTGGCTAAATCATTTGTGGGTTGGGACTAGGTGATAGATCAAGCCCAACAGTAATTTTTCTTAGCAAGCCGGATCGACACCCAATCAAGTGCACAACACATCATGCAATCTGTCAGCCCTTGGGTGCACATTATTTGGATCGAACGAAGTCAATCAAGTCCGTGCCCGATAGACTGACTTGTACCACGTATGACAAACTAGAGCCTACTTGGCAGACAGGTATCATGGCTGAGCCACGTAGCGTATGAGCTGAATATTCGTACATCATTGAATGATGTCATAACCAAATTTCATTGCGGGCCATCATCATTGGGGAGCATGCTCCTCACATGCTCATTCTGACTTGGTGGTCAAGTCTGGCTGAGTATAAGTAGTGCAATCGCTAAGGAAGTACGTCACGTTTTCATACAATCTCTCAACCCTAATAAGTACTTTCTTTTACTTCATCTCTTTCAAGTATTGACTTAGCCATCGAAGTGCTTTCCAATCAAACATCGACTGCTGGGGCACTAACCGGTTGGCTGTTGTTGTAGAACCTAGTTAAGAGGATCACAAAGTTGACAATTCTAGAAGAAAGAAGCGATACTTGCATTAAAGTACTCCACAATTGGCTTCTTCTTGTTTATCAGTGTCACTATTGTCATCCCATGTGATGTTAGCCTTAAAGGTAGTTTTATTTTTTGGCTTATTAGCACATTCATGCGCTAAATGACCATACCAATGTTATTGATAGCATTTAGGTCCAACAAGGGGAACCTTTGTGATTTTCTTACCCTTAGTTCCTTTGGTCTCTTCTTTTATTTTCATTACAGGGACGATTGTTATTCACTTCACTACTTGATGTTTTCTTCTTAAAGAAATTTTTAAATGTCTTAGTGTTAAGCCATGGCTTCAATGTCATACTCACCGTCACTATCAGATTCATTTGACATGCTTTGAGAACTAATAAACACTATGGCCTCGTTTGTTAACTGGGGTGGAGAGTTAGGATGAGATAACTAATCCGGTGGTATAGATTCAGCGTGTTTGTTTTGTTTAAGTGGGTCGGATTGGAAAGGCAGAGGGATGAGGAGTCTCCTCATTATGGCGTAATACGAATCCCTGGTTGGACTAGGAATCGGGAAGCCACCGTTGTTCAACACTGGACGAGTTACCATTTGGCCCTCAGCCGATCTACTCGTTGCCTCAACAACTAACCACTGCATCTTCCACATCCATCGAGCTCTCAAAAAACACCGATCTTCAACGTCCATCTACAATCGTCCAAGTAAGAGACAATGAACAGTTTGATTCAAATATCCATCCATTTCGATTTAATTCTTACACATTTGTAGATGTATTTCGTTCTTTCTTACATAGACAATTAGGCAACACTCGTTCTCGAATCCTTTGATTCAAACATCACTTAATCTGGGTTTGTTTGTTCTGAAATAACTGATCTGATTCATGCTTGGCTTAATCTAGGTTTGTTTGTTCTGAAATCACTAATCTGATTCATGCTTGATTTAATCTGGATTTATTTGTTCTATGTGTTCGTTTACCATACAGAGGAATATATCGATTTTATTATTTTTTGATCTCTTTCATATTTAAATGGCAAACCTCAGTAGCTGGTAAACCTCAGTACCTGGTGTTCACAAATTGAAGGTGAAAATGTAGTACATGGTATATATAGTACATGGCAAACAACAGTATACATATGTTAATATATGAACATGAAGAAACAAGGTATATAAATGTGTAAGACAAACTCTTACCTTCAAGTTCAGAAGTAGGTAAACCCAAAGGGGTTATGCTTGGATACAAGAAATTTGGAGAAACGGAATACATAAAGAAAACGAAGCATGAATGCATGAATATCATATAGAATGAAAAATGATCTATTGCAAAACCAATGCATTTCATCACTTGTTTTACGGGTTAATATAATGTGTAATTCCAGACCTGGTGAGAGGCTAGTGTATTTGTTAAATTTTTCGGTTTGAATGACTTGTATAATGACTGTAGAACAATGGACAACGAAAGGGAGGTAGATGACATGGATGAAATGTTGAACGCATTTGTCGCCCTACAACAAATTGTGACATCCTTGAACTATGCCTGTGTTGTTTTCATGACCATGATGTACGCCACCATGGAAGGGGTCCACCGTAGGGATGCCATTATTAGAAATCCACATCCATTTCATGCACAGTTAGACTGTTTAAACCATTTGGTAAAAAATAATGAAGAAGACTGCTTTAACCAATTAAGAATGATTAGACACGCATTCATATGACTATGTATGATGGCAAGAGGCGTTGGGTTGTCCGATTCTAGGTATGTGGTTGTAGAGGAAAAAATGGCTATGTTTGTGTGGACCCTTGCCCATCACAAAAAGAATCGCCATATAAAGTTTGACTTCTTAAGGAGTGGTACTTCAATGAGGCAATTAATGCTGTGTTGAATCTCCATAATGTTCTACTTAAAACTCCAAAGCCAATTCCTCCTAATTCCACTGAGGATCGCTGGAGGTGGTTTCAGGTAAGTGTTTACCATACGAACATTTTGTTCAGTTTATATACTTTTATCGTTTGTCAAACGTAACATGTGTTATATATGTTTATAGAATTGTCTTGGAGCATTAGATGGGACCTATGTAGATGTTCGCGTTGCACCTGTGGACAAACCAAGGTATAGAACCAGGAAGGGTAAAGTCACAACCAATGTGTTGGGTGTGTGTTCCCCGGATGCCCAATTTATATTTGTCATGCTTGGATGGGAAGGATCGGCATCTGACTCTAGGATGCTTAGAAATGCCGTAAGTAGAGAGAATGGCTTGAGAGTCCCAAACGGTATGACCCTCCAAGTGTTAATATTTGATGAAAAGTAAAGTCACAACTTTCTTACTACATGAGGGCCTTTTTTGATCAGGTCATTACTATCTTATAGACGTGGGCTACACTAATGGAGAGGACTTTCTAGCGCCCTATAAAGGCCAATGTTACCACTTGAGCATGTAGAAGAATGGTCGCACGCCCATGAGCCCCCAAGAGTTTTTCAACATGAAACATTCAGCCGCTCGTAACGTGATTGAGAGGTGTTTCGGGATGATTAAGTCTAGGTGGGCTATTTTGAGGTCTCACTCTTTCTTCCCAATCGAAACGCAATGTCGCATAATCACTACATGTTGTCTCCTCCACAATCACATTAAACGTGAAATGCCAGATGATCCATTAGAACAACATATCCAACAATAGTTAGAGGTACAACCAAATGAGGTGGGGGAGGATTTCATCGATGTCGTAGAAGCGACAGACCAATGGAGTGAATGGAGGACCGCATTAGCCACACAAATGTACAACGAGTGGCAGGCTAGTAGGTAGATTGGGCATTGATTTAGTTTGGCCCCTTAAGTCATCTCATCGGTTTGTAATAACTTTGTACAAGTTTGTTATTCCATTTCAGTTATTGGATACGATCGCATTGATGAATTTATCCATCGGGCATTATTGTGTTTGAAATGTACAATGAGTGGACCGCATTTTGGAATGTTATTTGATTATTTTCCATCTACGCATATATGTTCTATTGTTAACACTTTACTACGTAGGTATGTCTAAGAAAGGATCCGCTGTAAAAGCCACACAGCGATTTTGGAACAAGCGTGAGGAGGATTTCTTGATGCATGCAATGAAAGAATTAGTCACTAAAAACCCTGCATGAAAACTAGATTGTGGGTAATTCAAATGGGGCTTCTACGGGGGGTGTGAAAAGAAGATAATACTAAATTTCCCGAGTACTGATTTGAGGGGGCACCCTCACATTGAATCGAAGATCAAAACTTGGCAAAAACAATATAACCACCTGCAAGACATGCTTCAGATAAGTAGGTTCGGATGGGATGACATGGAAAAGATGGTCCTAGTGGATAGCGATGACGTATGGGACAATTATGTTAGGGTACTGTGTTTTAAACTTATCCCATTCAAATATGTTAGTAGTTATCAATGGCGTGTGCTTATTATGTCCTGCAATGTAACGTTGTCTTAAACACTTACAACATGCCTCTGATGCAAAAGGAATGCAAACACAAGCCTTTTTCTTACTACGACGACTGGCTCAACTTGTTTGGCAAAGATAGAGCTAATGGAAACCTCACTGAGGTTCCAACTGAATCTGCTGCAGCAATGGACAGGGAGGAGACACCTGATCAAGGGTATTACTATCCTGTATTTGACTTCTCGTTGGGTCATGACATGGATTTCTCCATGTCTCACGGTACTCCACAATCCACTGCACCATCTACCACTAAGATAACTAGGAAAAAAAGACCACAACCCAATGATGGAATTGTAAAAGGACTATCGGATATAGCTGAAACTTTTGGGACCCTTTTTGAAAACACAAACATCATACGCCATGCTCATGACATGTCCAATGCTAGGAAGGAGGTGAATGCTGCTCTTTTGGAAATGCCACTTCAAACCGGACAACGGTTGAGGGCTGCGACCATGATAGTCAATAATCCTAACCACGTTGAGTTGTTCTTTAGTCTATCGAAAGAGGACAAGCTCGAGTGGATTGGCATGCTCTTGAATGGGCTTTTCTATGAATTGTGTTGCCTAGGGTCCATATTTTTGTGTAAAACGTATGCAAAGTTGATGTATTCCTCAATGGTATTTTGTAACTTATCACCAATGGTTAATTACGTCACTTGTGCAAGACTTAAGCCTATGTAGTTGGCTTTGGACATTTAACCTATTTTGCAACCGTTACCTAAATGTAACCGGTCAATATTAAGCCATTGCTACTTTTGGTACATTATGCTTAGCCGTTAACCTATTTTGCCACTGCTGATGTTTGATTCTCCTTATGTTTCTGTTTTTCTTTCTGAACCCATTCCTAGATCTGGCAATTTGTGCAGCTGTTTATCACATGTCTAGACTGTTAACTGCATTTGTATGAGTAAATATATGTTTGCTGCTATGGATAATTCATTTCATGTTCATTGCATATGGTACTACTACTGCTGCAAATGCTACCATTGTTGATGGAATGGTGGCTGGAAATGGAAAGCCATGTTTTAGTTCAAACTGCAGCAATGTCTGCTTTTGTTTAACTGCATAGTTGCTCCACTATCCATCGAGCATTATTCTGCTACATGAACTTGGTTTAATGCTGGACCAGAAGAAACTGAAGGTTGAGGACGTGTAGGAAATGGTTTAGAAACATTTCCTGGAAATTGAAAACCATTCACATTTTGTCCTTGAACCATTGGAACATTATACATGGGGAAATTTGGCACTCAAGGTGGGTGAGAAAACTGAGTTGTTCCATATGGACCATTCATTCCTGAGTTACCAAAGACTGGAAAAGGCCGGTATCTAGGATATTGCTGACTATTTACCAGGTATGAGGGAGGTTGATAGGACAAATTTTGCCTATGATGACAAGTATAAGTTGTGTGATTGTCTTTACCATAGATTTGACAACCAGGTTTAGTAAGTCCAAAAGGTTGTCCTTGACCTTGAGCAATTACATAGCTTGGATTTGGAAAATATCCTGAAAATGAACTTGGATGGAAACTTTTAAAAAAATTTCTCTTATCCTTAGAATATCCCCTCCCTTTATTGCCTGGGTAGCTATAAAAAACTGTTGTGAAGGCATAATGTTATTAGTCTACACTTATTTTGGTGATATGCACTTGTTTTTGTCATCTATTTATGCACTTGTGGTTGTCATCTGTTGTTCTTGGGCTACACTTGTTGCTGCATACATTACCCATTTGTTGCAGCAAAATTGGGCAGTAGCTGTTTTTGCTTCTGTTGTAGTTTGTGGCCATTTGTTGCTATTGCTGCTACTGGGTCAGTAATTCCTAAATAGGTGGCTTTGGCCAAATGATGCCATTAATGCCTAACTACTGCTACTAGGTCAGTTTGTGGCTTTTTGATGCCATTAATGCCATGGTATATTCAATAACTATACGTATGTGTATAAAATAAAAAAAGTGGGTTACATTACAACCCCATAGTAAGATATTATCAATTGTCACTAAATATTATATGTTTTTGATGCCATTTATTTATTTATTTGTTTATTATTATCTAACCATGGCCTTGAAATATGTTTTGATATTTTTTATGATGTCTTATGTTGCTTCATATATGCTGAATTTTATTTGAGGATAGGTTGAGTTTATGCACCTACGAATGGCAGCCAAAAAATTCTATTGCGTTGTGTACATGGGACGTACTTCGGGGATTTACGACTCTTGGGCAGCTTGCAGCCAACAAGTTTCCAGATATCCGTGTGCAATATTCAAGAAATTTGGGACGTTGGAGGAGGCGAACATTGCATTTCTTTCCGACTACGCTTTCACAAGGCCTATTGGAAGGCCTGATGCGGCGGTTGACACTGAAGTCCCATTTTTATCAACGGTTGAACAAAGTGCAACAAATACCAACCTTGCTACGCACGAATATGTGATGGGACGGTCACGATGTGGCCATAACTTTGCTTGGTTCACTCTCGGTGCCGCTGTGTCACTCTTAGTCTAATATGTTTTATGGTACTTTTTTCTTCTAGTGATAGTAACAAATAAATTTTGTGGGTTAAAATTGGAACGATTCCTTTTAGTTTGTTAAAACTCAGGAACTAATATTGTGTAATTTGCATAAGCAAATATGTTATCTTTTTAAGGCACTTATGTATATTTTGAAATTATTAATGGCAATTCGGAATTTCTCTTGTCAAATTTCTCTCATCAATGCCAACAAACACCGATCTTTCATAGTTTGGAATTTTTCTTACTAATGCCAATTTGAAATTGATTGATCATAACAAATGTTGAATTTTCCTATACAAATAATTATTTGTAAAATATTTTATAATTATATAAATTTAAATTGGATAAATAAAAAAAATATTGCTCAATTTTTATTTTGTTGGCCATAGATTTCATTTTTATTTTCTTTTGGAATGACCAAGAGAATAAATAAACAATCAAGGCAAGGGTAAAGTTGGAAAATAGGTATTTTAATCCCATCCTCACATTTTGCAAACAAACACTAACCATACACTATTAATCCTATTCCAAGTACAAACAAACATGGTTTAACAATTTCTTGATATTACGAATCTTATCCTAATCCTACCACCTTACGAATCCCAACTAACGAAGAAGTTTATCAAACAAGGCCTATAGGTTTAGGAGAAACTTTTGGCTTAGATTTCTATGATGTCATAATATGCATATCTGCCTCATAAGTCTGGAGAATACCTACAATTTCTTTTACAGATTTCTCTTTAAGTTTTCGTTTACTCTCAAGTATAGTGACTTTAGTATTGAAACCTATAGGAAGATATCTCAAAATTTTCTTAATGACACGGAACAGAGGAATATGGTCACATAATGTTTTGCAACTATTAACTATAGATATGAGTTTCGAGTAGAATTGGTTAAATATTTCATCCTCATACATATGGATTATTTCAAAAACAGTAGTTAATTAGTGCAGCTTAGATTATTTAACAACATTAGTTCTCTCGTGACATATAACAAGAATATTCCAAGCCCCCTTAGTAATTTCACAGTTTGCAATCTTCCTCTGTTTTGTCATATCAACGGCACTACATAAGATGTTAAGAGCCCTATTATTAGCTTGTAAGGCTATTTTTTGACAATAGTTAGTCCTAAGGTACTTTTGCTCACTTCCATTCCTTCAATGGTTATCGTAGGATAAGCGTATCCAGTGATGCATATGTTCCATATATCTTCATCAATAGACCTCATAATAACTTTCATTTTGGACTTTCAATAATTGAAATTGTCACTGTCTAGAATAGGGATTCGGCTTGGTATGTGGCTCATATTCATGTTGGTGTTTCGTGTAAGTACCCGTAGTTTAAATGATCCAAGAACTATAATAACCTACTTTGATACCAAGTGAGAAATGGTACTAATCCTAACATGCAACAGTCACTAGCATATAAAAGAAATAACGTAAAAAGCAAAACGGACAATATACATGGAAAACCCCTAAATGGATAAAAGAAACGGGAAGGAATCAAATAACTATAATAACCATTGTGCCATTACAAATCAACTATATTGACAACTATGACTTCTCACAATTAATCCAAGATTAATTTGTCGAATCCTCGTTCATTGTAGCAAATAACTGATTGCGTGCACCTTGAATCCACAAGCCTTTCGAACCTCAAAGATGAAGATTGGTGTGGAATAAAACCTTTTCATGACAATG
This sequence comes from Arbutus unedo, assembly GCA_014822125.1. Taxonomy (NCBI): domain Eukaryota; kingdom Viridiplantae; phylum Streptophyta; class Magnoliopsida; order Ericales; family Ericaceae; genus Arbutus; species Arbutus unedo. The sequence goes on along the minus strand of JABCMJ010013848.1, from coordinate 14,118 downwards.
ATTGCATCACAAGAAACATCTTGATCCATATGAAACATCAAGGGGCATGATTAAAGGAATGCCAATGCTGATTGCTGCTCTTACTCTCTACCTCCCTAAACTCAGACACACAGTGCATGAACCCTAGCTGATAGTTATAAGATCTCAACCAGCAACTTTGAAGTCGCTGGAGTGACCTGCCTTAAACTAGAACAACTATTACAATTGATATTAATTCCTTCAACTTCCTACCTAAATAGATGCTCTAAAATAATAAAAAGATTACAACTCGATAAATGGAGAAATACATTGGACGAGCATGGTTTTGAGCCGAAATTGACAAGTGAAACGGAGTGAAGCCTATGGAGCCTATAGATTTGCGTCCTCCTCCTTAAAAATCTAAGCTTTTAAGAACAATTTGCAGCCCATCACCTGGGGGCTTTGTCGCCAAACTCTTTCAATCTATCAATCAAACTTCACCTCTTATATATAGATAAAAATTCTCAATATGAAGAGTTTCAAGCTTTTATAATTAGGTAGGTCATGATCACTTTACAATTCAATTAACTCTTACCTATAGCACACGAACATAGATAACAACAAGCAAATGACATCCAATTAGGCATTTTAATTTTCTCTATGATATGAAAAGCACAAAATAAGATGGATGAGAAACCCTGGGTAATTGGGAAACTTACAAATTTGTCGAGCTAAAGAGAGAGAGAGAGAATCAGAGGCTCTGGCGAAGCGAAGGATGAGAATTTTAATTATTCATTTCATATTATTTTATTATCTGAATTTAGACAAACATGTCTAGATTCAAAAAATAAGCAATAAGTTCATAATCAATGCTAGCCACACAACCTCTTAACTAGAAAAAGTGATATTAGTTGACTATTACTCTCTCCTTCTATAAATATAAATAAATATATATATATATATATATATATATATATTTCCAAAAATAAAAAATAAAAAATAAAAAATCGTGCATAATATTTTAAAAGATTTCCACAATAATTTAAATATCTTAATTAACTTTTCAAATTGGTGCGAAAAACTATGCACAATACTACTTTGTTAAGTTATACAAAAACTTGATATGAATATCGTAATAGAACAAAATTATGCGACAAAAAAGGTACAAGGTTCTTGATTTATGAGTTTGTTTCTTCTTAAAATATTATATTTGAAATCTCTTAATGTTCTATCAACTCTTATATGAATAGTCCATAAGGGGTTTTATTCAGACTTTAATTTTATCTTCAGTTAGTGGACGGTTTGATTAATCCCTCAAAGATTGGTCGAAGTATATTTAAATTGATTATAAGTCATAAAACAAATATCTGAATAAGGATATTTCATCTCTAGGGAAATTATCGTTGGAGGGCCACACACTGAACATCATGTAGTCATCACTATTCCTAGATTTTAATATTTATCAAACAAATATCAACTAAATTTGACGCCGTGCGCTCTAAATCAGCATCCATGCTCATATGAACCATTTCCATTATCATTAGCACTAAATCAAAAAGAATGTCTCCATAACCATCAACAGAAGAATCCAAAGCCATAAAAGCAAATAGACACAAAGTTGCTTTTCGACCACATACAACCTAATCTTGACATAATTTCCACTTAAAAAATCAAAGTATTTTGTTTGTTTATTTTTTATTTTTGTCCTTTTCACACACCACATTAAATTGGAAATGGACCCTTTTCCGGTCTCTATTAGCCATGGCTCTTGTGTCTTGAATTAATGCATTGACAAATATTTTTGTTATTAAGATGAAACACAAGGGCGAATTCCATCAGGTGGGACTTTTGGGGTGATTCAATCCAAATGTGATCACTTAATTGATCTGCACACCCACTTCTTCTATCGTATCTAAAAACACTTTGTGCTTAGGGTTGATATATAAACAAATCATATCACTCAATTCTGAGTTTAGAAAGTTAAGAACACAGATTTGGAATACAAATCCGGACTCTGGCACCGTTCGATACACGTAAGGCTCTCTAAAATATTAATTTTAACCTCATGTGCATTTGACGATTTCAGACACATTTTTGTCTAAATCTGCATTTCAAATGTTTGTTGTGTTCCTAGACCTTGAATGGGTGTAGCGATGAGACGGACACTGAACAGTGAACTCCCTAGATTATGATATCCCCTGTATTCGTCTTTCTAAAGAAGAGATGATCCGTATTATGCAATCCTAGTCTAGATCAAATTGCAGCTTTGCTTGCTTATAAATTAAAGCCTTCCCACTCCTTTTCTAGATCAATTTTTTTTTCTCGTGCTCTTGCATTCATACAAGATTGTTGCATGATTTTTTTTTCTTCTTGTGCTCTTACAGTACACTATCTTCGGTTCGCCAGACTTATATATTGCAGTGCTGCATCTATAAGGTGTGATTGTTGCATCCTGGGAGGCAAACGTTGTTCATCTGATAGTACCATAGTGAGGACGAAGTCTGTCTTAAGGAGATTGCGTCAAACGCATACCTCGATCAAACTTTAATTACAAATTCGATAGATTTTGAAAACATCACCCAGTCATTATAAATTGTTCTTCTCCGATCCTTCAGTATGTGTTTGCATGTTATAGATTGCTTACATATTACAAATTGTTTGGTAATAGGCTAGATAACCATTTTTACATTATTTTTTTTTTATAAATAGTTAACAAATGTTTATAAATAGTTATTATTCAAACGAACCTAATCTTCTTTTATTTGTTTCAGTAAATCAATTTAATAGAATACAAGTTAGGGGCCCATTTAAATTGAGATGTACAGTATCTAATACATGTTAAATATGATACTTTTATAATTACAAGTTATTTTTATAGGTTTGTCAATAAAGATTTGTAGGCATGTTATGTGTTATTATTTTTTTGTTTTAAGAAATTTTCTTATCTTTTCCAATATTTACAAACAAATCTTATATTTTGCTCAATTTTTTTCTTGTTTCTCTTTCATTTTTAAAGTACTATCGTAGAAATTAAAAAAATATTACATATTTGAGAAAAAGAATCACTTAAAGTGAATTTTAATGAATATTTTTATCACTATCATTGATGTTTCGTTTTTTTTTTCTTCAATTTCACCATTGAATACGAACCAAAAAAGTAAAAAAAAAAAAAAAAATCTAATTATTACTTTAAAACCAAAATAGGCCCAATGGTGTACTAAATAATATTTAAGTGTAGTTAATAAATACATATTTTCTTTCACTCAAATTTTTAATTTAGAATTTTTATTTTTATTTTCAATCAAGTAAATATAAAAAGACATAAGTAGGATGTATAAACGACATAATCCTACGAAGAATTACTCCCGTAAAAAAATCAGAGCTAATTCATCAAGGGAAAACATAACTCATGTTTTTTATTTTAGTTTTTGATGATTATTGGAAGGCTATTTTGATAATAAATAAATAAATTATAAATATTCTTATTAGTCAGCAACAATCTATTATCAATAGTGCTACATACACATCATTTTTGTACATCATTTTTACACATCATTCAAAACTACGTCATTTTGTGTTGAATGATGTGTAAAAATAATGTGTAAAAGTGATGTGTGTGTATCATTTTTGATCTACTATTGACTTAATTATCAAGTTTGAGATTTCACATTAAAAATATAAAATTATTGAAGCTTATTTAGTAGCTAGCAAATAATCTAAATCGATTTCTGTAATTTTTGTTGATCATTATGGTATGCGAAAAGCTAAAGATAAAATGAATAATCTAGCACATCTCAGCGAACTGATTAATTTACAAAATCTCAAACGCAGTTCAATGATTTAAAGCCTTAATTAAGAGAAATGTAACATCCTAGTGATTTCAATACTTTTTTTTAATTTTTGAATATAATTTTATATTTTTAAAATTTCTTTTCTTGAGAAGAACTAATAATTTATAAAAACATTAATGTAAAAAAATTAAATTAAAACAAATATTAATTTTGTTAAGTAGTGTATCACTTGTAAATTTGTGCAAAATGCAAATACACAAATACAATTTGTGATTGTGTAAGTGGTTTTACCCATTTACCCCTATTAATAGGTACCACAACGTATTTTTGTTCACGATTAGTAACGTTCGTTAACTATTAGACTCAAGTAACACAAAATCAAAAGTATAAGGTCGCTGAACTTCCAAAAGGAAGGAAAAGTCGTAGTCTACCCACTAAAGAAGCATGTCTCAATCACCGAAACAGGAAATTCTAAGAAGAGAGCTACACACAAGAGGTGCCGGTGACCTGTATCGTCGGGTCAATCGAGTAAATTAAAAATACAAGGACCAAAGTGACACAATTGTGAAAATCAAAAGACCATTATGGTAATGGAAAACTAATTATTCTAAAAAATTGTTTAGAAGATCAATCATATTAAAAAAATTAACACTAAATCGTTTAGGAGAATAAACAAAATAATACACTAAACTGAAAACTTATGTCAAGATAAAGATGTCTGGATTATCATTTTACAAACATCTGATTACTGTGATTTTTACTTTAATTGAAATTCTCAATTATTTTTAAGAAATGAACAATTCCAGTTTAGGATCCTACTTCTATCAATGGGGACTAGTTTTTGAAATTACATTGACCTCTCCTGAGCTACAAAATATACTGTCCTCTTGAGATTTTTAAAATTACTATAACTTCTCTTATTTTTTAAATTATTATGCAATTACCTTTTTACTATTAAAATCATTCAAACATGCTATGTTAAGCTATTAAAATTTCAAGTTTTTGATTTTTTTAACAAAATAAATTTTAATATAATTCAAATCACGTTTGAAATAGCTTATTTTAAAGTTTTTAAATTTTTTGAAGCGAAAACTCAAAAGAATTTTAAAATTTTGTTAGAATTTCAACTTTAAAATAATTTAAAAAATTCAACATAGGTTATTTTCGACGTGATAAAAATTATGTTACAGTTTATTTTATCCAAAAAAATCTCAAACTTTAAATTTGAATGGCCTGATTAATTATATTAAACTAATTTTAACGACAAGAGAGATAACTGCATAATAATATAAAAAGTACGAAAAATTATAATTTTAAAAATCCGAGGAGCATTGTATGTTTTACAAATTTCAGGGGAGGTAAGTGTAAATCACCCTTTTTCTTTTTCTTTGTGGACGAAAAAAAGTTTTTGATTGATTGATTGACTTACAAGGGTATGGGTATATTAATGATCTTGATGGGATTGCCTTTGAATTCTTTGTTTATATGTCTAAATTAAATGGGGTCTACAATTTGACTGAGATACAGAGATTTTTGAGTGTTTGATCTTCTGGATATCTGTCATTCTCTCTCCTATATTGTCCATTCGCAATTTATATATGACACACACTAGTAAAAACCAGAGACACAAGAAAACCTCTCTCCTCCATAGAAATTCTGCTTCCCTCTCTTCAAAACTGCTGAAGTCCTCTGTTTATTGGGTTTCTGAGACACATGAAAAGTGTTATTTCGTCTGATATGTTTTAATAAAAAGGAAAAAGAGAGAGAGAAAACTATCGGAAGGAGAAATAACTGATAGTTTCAAACAAAAATGAAGTTCATGAAACTTGGTTCTCGGCCGGATACTTTCTATACTTCTGATTCAGTAAGGTAAGTTATTCACTAGAAAGTTTTCTCTTCTTTTTTTATTTACTTTTATGGGAATGTATGGCAACAATGTATATCCATACTGTAAAGGAAGAGAGTAACAAGGGTTTCCTTTTGCTAATAATTATACAGGTCAGTCTCCTCTGAAGTCTCTAGTGATCTCATAGTTCAAGTTAATGGAAGTAGATATTTGCTGCACAAGGTACAGTTTTAGTCATTCCCTCTCCTCTTTTTTCTTTTTCATGAAATTCCACCCTTTCGTGATAGTTATTTGCAAAGTGATTCAATATATGGATTATGTTTCTGGTGTTAATCGAGTTTTGCCAAAAATTTTGAGTTTTGGGTGTGCAGTTTCCTCTTTCCTTTTCCCATAAAATTCCACTCCTTGTGATGTAAAGTTTGACAAGTGATTCAATTCATAAGGATGATATTGTTTTTCCTGAATTTCTTTAATTTGACAAATTTTGAGGTTTGGGTATGCAGTTTCCCCTTCTATCCAAGTGCTTGCACCTCCAAAGGCTATGCTCTGAGAAGAGCCCTGATTCTCACCAAATAGTCCAACTCCCAGATTTTCCTGGCGGAATTGATGCGTTTGAACTGTGTGTGAAGTTTTGCTATGGCATCACAATCACACTGAGTGCTTACAACATAGTCTCAGCACGATGCGCTGCTGAATACCTCCAGATGACAGAAGATGTTGAGAAGGGAAACCTAATATACAAATTTGAGGTTTTCTTCAACTCTTGCATACTCCAAGGGTGGAAGGACTCAATTGTTACATTACAAAGCACCAAATCGTTCCCTTTGTGGTCTGAGGATCTTGGTATCATAAGCAAATGTATTGAAGCCATTGCTGGAAAAATCATAGCAAACCCCTCAAGGGTAAATTTGTCACATAGTGATTTGCGGAGGGGGAGAGACGATGTGTCTTGTAACGTAGGAGACAGCCACGGGCATAAGGCTAAAGGATGGTGGGCTGAAGATATAGGGGAATTGAGCATTGATCTCTATTGGAGAACTATAATAGCTATCAAGTCTGGTGGGAAAGTACCCTCTAGCCTCATAGCAGATGCGTTGAGGATTTATGCATCTAGATGGCTACCCAACATTTCAAAAGACTATTATGTCAACAAACATGAATCATCGGCCATGGGTACTGAGTCCGTTGTTGGGGATTTGACTTCAAAGCATAGGTTTCTTTTGGAATCAATTATAAGCTTACTCCCAGCAGAAAGAGGTGCAATTTCTTGTAGTTTCTTGCTTAAACTCTTGAAAGCTTCCAATATAGTTAATGCCTCATCTTCTTCTAAGATGGAACTGGCTAGAAGAGCTGGGATTCAGTTAGATGAAGCAAAAGTGAGTGACTTGTTGATCCCCACTAAAGGTAGCACACTGTATGATGTGGATTTAGTAATGACCATATTGGAGCAATTCATGTTGCAAGGGCAGAGTCCTCCAACAAGTCCCTTGAGGGGAACTAATGGTTTTGATAGGAGGAGGAGGTCTAGGTCCGCAGAGAACATTGATTTCGACTTTCAGGAGAGTAGAAGGTCTTCTTCCGCGTCTCATAGCGCCAAACTCAAGGTGGGGAAACTTGTGGATGGGTATCTTCGAGAGATAGCAAGAGACGTCCATTTGTCACTGTCGAAGTTCATAGCAGTAGTTGAGGCTGTACCGGACTTTGCAAGGGTTGATCATGATGATCTATACAGAGCAATCGACATTTATCTCAAGGTAAATTAGATACACAAGGGTAATGACGTTTTGATCATCTTCTTAATTTTTTATGTGTCCTTGTTTATAGTTTTTGAAGTAAAGTTGATGTCATTTGTTTCAGATTTAACTCAATTACTATAGAGGTTGCAAGTTAACAAATTACCTCTTGAAAAATTACCTGCTCCCTTGACCTTCTCATTCTAGTCATATTCGAAGTTTGGTAGTAATTAGGGTTGGGTTGTTGTCTACATTTTGCTGGCACAATTTAGTTTACAAGCTTGAGTGTCAAATACTTGACGTTGGATAATGTATTTGGTGAATAATTAGTTACTTGACTTTTAGCATATTTCCAATTATCAGAAAACTGGCCTTTTAATTGACAAATATTTTCTTGACAGTTCAAGAATAAAGTCAATATGCTACGTAAAGACATGCCGTCATTTTGATATTCCTACTTTGATGTCACACATCTTACGCCTTTGTCATTTTCTTGATACAAAACTTTAAAACATGTTGATGTAGAATTTACCCAATCCCATGCTGTTTTTTCTAAACATCCAGGCACACCCAGATCTCAACAAAAGTGAAAGAAAGCGTTTGTGCAGAAGTTTAGATTGCAAGAAATTATCAATGGCAGCGTGCACCCACGCAGCCCAAAACGAGTTGCTCCCACTTAGGGTAGTGGTTCAAGTCCTCTTCTTTGACCAAGCTAGAGCCACAACGGCTGGTGATCCGGTGACTAAGCTCCCTAGCAACATTAAGGTGCTTTTTGCTCAAAACGGCGACCCAAGGAAACCCATGCCTTCGTTAAGTACCAATGCGACTACTGTTCCACCAGAGGACCAGCAGAGCATTACAGGTCTCAAATCGCCAAAATCAAAGCTTTCAACTCTGAGGATGAAGTTGGCTGAAGGCGAGGATTTGGAGGACAGTTGCACAGATGGAATTGGGAACAATTCTAAAGTTTGTTCGCTTCCCACTCGGCCTAAAAGGATGTTAAGTAAGCTCTCGTCTGTTAATAGAAGTGCAAGAGAAAAGAATTGATAGAGTTCTGATTTATTTTGTTCTTGCATTAGGCCTTATATTTTGTAGAGAAAAAAAATGTGAACGTGGATTTTTGGTGTAGGCTCTGTTAATAAGGAACATGTTTGTTTGGAGACCTGAGGAGAAAATCTCTCAAGGAGCTCTCCTTGTGGAAACTGAGTAGGATCTTCCTTTATGATTGTCTCTGTGTAATCTTTGGTTGCTTTCTCTATTCAGCTTCAATTTTTGTGAACTGTAATGTTGGTACTATTATTTTGAACCGTGTAGCACTGGCTCAAGACTTCTGTACATCCAATTGTTGAGTGAATGGTCTTGTAAGCATAGTGTTAGTGAAATAAACAAAATCCTTATATGCGAGTTTGTTTCTTAATCTCTTATGTTAGCTACAACAAGTAGCCGATGAGTTTATAGAGTATCGGATTTGTCAAAAATCACGAGTTGTCCATCTTCAAACAATCCACAAAAGCCTCGTTAATCCGTGCAATCAAGAATTTTGGAACCAAACCCCCAAAAGCACTCTGGAATAATGAAATGGCTGAATGATGGGAACATTTTAAGTCTGGAACAAAGACACAGTTGATTACTGATTAGTTCCCAAAAGACTAAAAGCAATCAACAAGCTTTCAATATGCTTGGTTTTACAAAGGTTGTGAAAATCTCTATTTGTTGGGCTACTGATGCTGCTGCAGTATTTTACCATATACATATACCGGTGATCTTAGATGCTGAAATTGCCCTATATCTACGCTTCGCAGAGGGTTTAGGTATATATAGACGTGTTTTCACTTATAGTTTTAGGTTGTACGTTAAAACACTCTTGATAACCTTTGGTAAAATCCTTATCATACCTTAAAAAAGCTGCACACGTCTAATTCTGCTCTTCAAAAAACACAAGAAGGGGCTCGGCACAATTCTACCATGAAGTAACTCTTGGAGCATATGCAGTCCTCTGCAGACGTTAAAACTCAGTCGGAGCATGCTTCTAACAAATCGCAGCAACAAAGTTTTGCAGATGGGGACGTCAACACACATTTTTGTACATTGATAGAAAAATAGACGATTCTAAAATAATATGCGTTGACGAAGAGTACTATGTATTCGATGCCACATAATACTCCTTATTGGGAGTACTACCTATGCGATGTCACATAATATTCCACGAGTACCCAATAACTGTTGTTTTCCTTATGGTTTCTGGTAAATGTATGATAAAACGAATCAGCATATCATCTGTCTGTCCCATACTCTAAAAGAAATCAAACAAGAGAGGATCAATTACAAAGCAATTACAGAAATTTATTCATATCTACAAAGTAATAATTCTACTGATAAGATTGGAAAAGAAGAGACATCAATGTTGAAAAGTAGAAATGTAGGAGTAATTACAACATAATGATAGAACCACAACAAACGCATCCAAAACATAGGTAAGAATTAGGGAGCATCTACTCTGCTTCCGGTAGTACTAGTTTCATGGGTACATGTGGTATGAGCCTTGTTTGACTGTGAGTCCTTGAGGGATGCCGAGGAGTCGATGCTCTTGGTCCTCAGGAGTCCGGTCAGGGCCGAGGTGGCGGGTGGTGGGGTTCGGTGAAGCCGGCAACGGAATGAACCAGCGTGATTTGTAGGGGAACAGAGGCAGTTGTTGTTCTTTGTAATGCTTCCCTGTCTAGCGAGTCCTGTTGCGGCTGCTGGGGGCGGTGATGCCAGTGAGGGCATTTGAGTCTCGGATGGGATATTGATCTCCATTTGCTTGTTGCTTTTTCCTTGTTCATTGTCCATGGCTTGTGTCTCTAGGATTTTGTTTCCCCTGCAATTAAGCATCCAATCAGACCACAATTTCAGTGCAACAGTTTTACTACCATTTTTCCTCATAAACACTTATTAAACTAAAACCTAAAGCAAGAAGAGTGAAAACTTGAGAGAGAGAGAGAGAGAGAGAGAGAGAGTGTGTGTGTGTGTTTACATAACGAATGGGTACAAAATAGTAACCTAATCGAGTTGGGTTTGGGGCTATTACCCCAGTCCTGTTGGTCACACTTTTTTGATTATTTATTCCAAAATCTAAAATTTAAATTCGTCTGGCTACCTGGAGAGGATCAAGGTTTCAGTATGGGCTGCAACTCTACCAAATCTTGCCCAGAGAGTCTACACTTGATGTTATATAAAAGCAGAGAGAGACAGAGAGGGAGATGGGGAGAGACAGAGAGACTCCAAATCAAGTCTAAAGACATTTTACATAGGCAGTCTTGAATTAATAAAGATGCACAAATGGCCATGCAATGTCTTTAGACTCTCTCTCTCTCTCTCTCTCTCTCTCTCTCTCTCTCTCACGGGTGTGATAATCAACTCCATTGACACCCCCCCACCTACATTTTATCACTTTACATTAGTCCCATTGGCCTTTTCTTTTATCACTTCCTCTTTACACTATACATGCAGATGGATCACGGGAGAAAGCATGGCACTGAGATCACTTTTGGGGGTCCCACTTGCTGTGATGGCCGACATTCCCGTGGGTGTAAATTAACTATACTTTACCACTTCTAATTCAGAGTTCACTTTTGCTAAATTGCCAGCTGGGGGACAAATTTCTCACTCAAAAATTATCTGATTTTATAAAGATTTATGTTGCACTATTAAATGGGTTATCCCTTTTATTTTATTTTTTTAATTAAGTATTCCAATTAATTTACACAAATCTCAATTCTCAATTCTCAATTTAATCAACTATCACTTGGATTTATGTGTCTTTGTGTCCCCTTCAAACCTTGTCTCCTTTCTCTTAGTTGAATTCACGCCGTTGATGTTTTACGACATACCATCATTTAATTAGTAAACACATCCAAATTAGCCCCAATCACTACTAGGAGTGTAAATTTGGCCCAGTGGACCGAAGCCTGTCCTGGCACATTGGATTAGCCCACCTCGGTTCAAATTTTATCCCGGTCCTAGGCCCACGAGATGTCTATCGGTAGGGATAGAATTGGAGGTTTCGAAGCCCGACTAGCTTGATCGAAGCCCGAAGATTATCTATTCTTATATATAAAGGTAGAACACAAATTAGTGTCTACCAATTTATCATTGTGTCTATTTTTCACTTCCTACATTGACCCCAAAAATATCTCTAATTACTTTTAAGTTATGTTAATAGTCCAATCACTCCTAGTGGGGTGAAAAAGACAAATTGTCTTCAACCAACTACTCGACATAACTACCCACTTCTCCAATTAACTCCTATCACCTCTTCAATTAAACCCTCCAACAAACAGTTGTTTTTTTAAAACTTGTTTTTTCTCTTTCTGAATATTATGTATTTTTTATATCTTAAATAAAGTTTAACTTACACATATAATACGTGTGCTCCATCCTCTAGTCGTTCATAAAAGCCCTATTCACTCTCTTGTTTGTATACCACATGGTTTATTTAATAGAAAGATGAATTTTTAATGAATATTTGTTTGCCTACATAGTTATGCAATTATATTTCATGAACTTTGTGTTTACAATTAAAATAATATTTACATTCAAAGGTTAGAAATATCATTCTCTTGTAGAAAATAAAATCCTAAAAGGTTCTAGAGCAGAGGCCCAAGCCCAAGCCCAAGCCCTTAGCTCGAGAATAGTATGGCCATTTAGGTGGGGATATAATTTTAGGTCTCACAGGTGAGAGGGTGGACATAGTAGCAGGGAGATTAAAAATGTAATAACCTGAGATTTTAACATTTATAAAATATTTTTTAAAATCATTTAATTACATTTTAAAATAATCAATTTGCTTTCTTAGTTAAATTAATGTGAGTTTAATCGAATGATCGAGTGGTTAGGATCACGAGTGCATGTGTGATAGTGTAGACCGAGGAACATTAGAGCGTGGCCTAGTTCTTTTCGCTTACCCATTAATTTTCTCCAAACGTATATTCTTCTTCTTCTTCCATGGGAGATTCATTGTCCCATGGAGTTGTTAGACCTTCAAGATTCATTTCCCTTGTCCAACCCTTCATTTCTTGTCGCCGTGGTGTTCCCACCTAAATTTCTCCCATAACAACCAGCCAACCCTTTCCTTTTTCTTCATTTGCTGAGAAACCAACATTTGAGAGAACAGAGAAGCTAGAAAGAGAAGTGTTGTCGTTGAGAGGCAAAAGGAGAAGGAGATCTGAAACACTTCTTAACCCCCCAATTGAGGTAGGGATATCACATAACCCTTTATGGTATTATTTCAATGTTATTTATCTATTTGGAGCTTTGAAACATATATTCATTGGTGATTGACGCGAACCCAGAGCAACTAGGGGTCGACAAGTTGGGTTGGGGCGGTTGACCAGTTACACTGACAGTTCCCAATTTGGCACATTGTTAATCATGATTGATCATTGAAACATGAAACCAAGTCCTACTTACACAATGCACATGCCTACACATAGTATCGTTAGTATATTCACGAGTCCCCGTGAGATTTTGTGAGAGCAGGTAAACCTCGTTTGAAACCATGGATGATAATATAGTTAATTGTCATTTGTCAACAGTTGTTATGTAACATCCCGATTTTTTAACACGTTAATTTAAAAAAAAAAAGGAGAATCCAAACGCTCTTTATTTCATAAGAAAAGAAAGTACATAATTTGTTATTTCAGAAAGAGAGACACTAAAATAAAGTTCTTCAAAAGATGTCTTTCAAAAATAAAAGAGACTAGGCTGAGAAATCAGGGCTTTAAACTTATTCTAACTAATTTACAATTAGAGATGCTCTTCTTCCATGTTGATATCGCCATATCACCCTTGGTCTGCTGTTTCGATTCTTCACCGCCATCTTTGGTACCTAGCATGAAATACGAGGGGCAAGAAAATGTGCACCATGAGCTATGACACTCAATAAGTTAACCTACCCTTATGTTCCAATGTATGTGTTAACAAAATATGCAAGGATCCGTCCTATTTTAATGTTTAAAAATGTTTTACAGTGAATAAAATGGGTATTGATACGGGTTGGACGAGATGAATGATCATTTAGATGAGTTTTGATGAAAATGAGAAAGATAAATAAATAAATAAATAAGAGAGTGAAATTTTTGGTCAGTGGGTTGACGTGACTAGTCATGCGGACGCGTGCCTTTCCGGTGACTCGTCACGCGAGTGGAGCTTTTTTTAAAATTTTGGTCAGTAGCTCCGCGTGACTGGTCACGGCCCCTGACCTATTTTCCGCGACTGGTCATGTGGGTGAACGCGTAGAAATAAAAGTGACGAACTAAATTTTTTTTAACACAACCAATACACCCCAAATCAGTTTTTTCCCCTTCTCTCTCTAAGAAACCCTTATTTCTTATATCTCCACCCCAAAATACTTGATCAAACCTCATTATCTCTCAAATTTCTTCAAAGATCCTTCATTCCCCCTTTGATTTCAAGCATTTGGAGGTGAAGTTTGCTTAGAGAGGGTTTGGTTGAGCTCAATTTCACTATTAAAGCTACAGTTTCGCCCTTTGAGCTCAAAGCTTGGATTTTCTTTTTGAGGTAGGGATTTTCTTGCTTTTCTTACTTGATTATGACTTGTTATTGGTGTATTGAGCATTTACCCTTTGTATTAAGGGTTTGATTATATTTGAATATGTGTGGGGTTTTATTAGCTTGAAAGATTATCATATTGGGTTGTTTGATCCCATATTATTAATTTAGAAGAGTGTGATACGACTTATTTAGTAGAAATAGCGCATCTTATTCATTTGACTCTAGGTCATAGTTGATA